>NMRB01001090.1:180806-213854 GCA_002633025.1 Notospermus geniculatus | reverse complement strand
CGCCGGTAATTTCTTTAATAACAAAAAGTGAGGAACACTGTCGAAGGCCCCAGCTATATCTAGGAAAACGCCCCTAACCACACTCTGAGAATCGAAGTGACCAAGAAGGGTATCGACAATGTGCACCAATAGCTTCTGGGTGTCATGACCAGGAATGAATCCAGACTGTTTATCAAAGAGCAGGTCGTTAGAAAAGAGGTGACTGGATATACTCTCATGGACTATACGCTCAAAAACCTTTGAGATGGAGTTCAACAACGTGACGGGTCTATAGTTTTCAATATCGCTTTCGGAGCCTTTATTTTTGAAAAGTGGGACCACAATTCCTAGTTTCCATAAAGAGGGAAAATGGCCCTTATTGAAAAGATAGGTAAAAAGTTCACTTAAGGGTACATCTAGTGAACTGGCAACCAATTTCAAGAGTTTGTTGGAAATACCATCCTCCCCACCCTGTTTGTTACAATCTAATCTCCCAAGAATTGCTTCAATCTTGCTGGGAGGGAAAACTAAGTCACTTAATACTACCTCTGTTCTATCAGGAAACACGGGCACAACATCCTCGCCGTAATCATGGTGGAATTTTTTAGTAAAGTTTTGTAAAAACGCCTCACACTTGAGGTTGTCACTGTCCAGGACTACATTCCCTGTGGAAATAGTTGGAATACCAGAGTCGAACTTTTTACCTAAAAGTTGTTTAAGAATACACCAGTAATTCCTGGAGCTAGCAGAATTCTCATCTAAGGAATTACACAGTCTGTCATGAAAGGACGTTTTGGAACGTTTAACCAAATTCTTAACATTGTTTGCTGCCGCCTTGAATGACCTTACATTGTCATGGGAGTTGTACTTCACCATTTGTCTATAACATTTGTTACGTTTATGAATGGCCCTTTGTATTGTATCATTAAACCATGGGGCATCTTTAGGTCTTATTATTTTAATATAATGAGGGATGTACTGGTCAAAAAGAGACAGCAAACAATTCACAAAGCTTTCACAAACCAGATCAGGATTATCACCATCAAGAATAGAGTCCCAGTCAAATGATTTAATTGCATCATTCAAACGTAGAGTATCAGCACAGGAGAACTTCCATATCTTACGTTCAATATTCACAGATTGATATAATCTTGTATTAAGGTCCAAGCACAGGTAAGTACAACTGTGGTCAGATAAAGAGATAGGTGGCAACACTTTAGAATCATGTACAAAACCCATATTATTACAAAAAATTAAGTCAAGACATGACATACTGTTCTCGGTAATCCTAGTCGGATTACTGATATTTTACAGATGTTTCATAAAGTGCCGTCCCCTCAAGCGTATTGATGTCACCTGCCCACCAGTGCTGACTTCTCGCATTAAAATCACCACCTACAACCACGACTTGGGCTGACCGTTTCTTCAGAGCATTACAGATATTAGCATCAAACTCTTTTATGAAGTTATCCCGAGCTGAAACATTTTGAGACGGGGATCTATAAAACAAGCCAGCCAAAACACAGGCATTATTAGTCTTCAACTCAGCCCAAAGACAAAATTCAGATTCAAGATCATTACGACTGTGGTAAGAGAGTTTGTCACTAACATAAATTAGCATACCCCTGTTGACATTTTTATAATAGGATACATCCAGTTTATGGTATCCATCAACGTTCAGACCTTCCAACTTGAGATTCTGACCAGCTTCACATAGACATACCACATCTAAATGCTCCATTTTCATTCTAAGACAAAGATCTTCGAAACGTTGACCAGACTCGGCTGTTATACTATTCACATTAGCATAAAGGATATTAAACATAGTATTCGGCCCAGGGTATAATTCTACATCACCAGCCAACATTAAAATCATTGCAATTACATTAGGATTAACGATATTAAGGCACAGCAAAAGAAAACCGGGCACCGTGAAAATAATAAAGGTAATAACCATAATCAAGTTCAATAGAGAGGATGGAGAAGATTTATGGTCAAACCTACTCAAAACTGTCCAGAATACAGCAATACAAGATAGTAACAATAAAGATCTAATGGCAATACATATCAGAAGATAGAAAGCCATGAGAGTGACCAACCACAGTCTGAAATAAAAAGCAGCTGCACATAATGACCAAATTAGACAGAAATACAACAACACATCACTACTTAAATCCAGACCCACAGTAGATGAACAACAAGACGTATTGCCAGTCAGTACAGTAGACGTACTACAGTGGAACAAACCAATTCTAGCCCTCCATAATAAAATACTAACCCCCATCGAGACGACAGGGGGATGACCTCAGTGAACTGCCAACAGAGTAACATAAATAGAGAAAAGTTAAGGGTAACAGTATAGGTGCCATAACAAAGTACATCTACCAGACGGAGCTATATGCCNACACGAACACAACAGCGTAATGAAGACTAGTGACAGAGTACAGGAAGAACCAGATAATAATGGATGCAATGCTATTAAATAATATTTAACCATGAAGAACAACACTCCAAAACGGATGGGGTTATAAAACTCTCCCCTCCCAACCCATAGGTCCATCCAACTGAAAGACTCATTCAGGAATAAACTACCGCGAATTCGCACAGTCCAGTGAGTTCACGTAGTCCGGTGAATTCCCAATCGAATAAGATGAATCACTGCATACTCTGCAGACGGTTTGTAGGAAGCTGAGAAGTATAATGTTAAGGTCTCTGATTCGCTGAACTGGCCACTGCATACCCTGCAGTCAGTAATGAGAAACTGAACAGTATAAAACTCACTATCAATGGTTCACCATTGTACCTACAGTCAGTGATCCATAGATACATTTAAGTCCGCCAGGGGACAATTGAAGTTGGAAACCTTTACAGGTTTGCCCTGATCGTGAGACACACGGTAGAACAGTGATCCGTCCCTGGACCAAAAAGAGTGGATAAGTCCTTCTTTCCGGGCCCTACCTAAGGCCAGATAAGCCGCATATCTGATCTTGGTAATATCCTCAGAAATGAACATCGGGTGGTTCTTCAGGTGCGCCTTGGCCATCATAACTGTGCGTCTAGTATTATACCTGACAAACTTAACAATCACTTGGCAAGCACCATCCTTCACTTTGCCGACAATATGGGACCTAGAGATCGCCGCTGCAGACAACTGAATATGTAGAACTTTGTCACACAGATCAGTGACGTATTGATCTGTATCGAAAACAGTCTTGTCGCCGATCTTGGACTGTGGGATATCCCGCAACGGTACTTTCGATATGCGTATGGCGTTTCGTCGCCCGTATTGCTCCAGCTCATCCACTGCTGCGGCCACTTTATCATTACTACTAACCAGGTTACTCTCTACCCCTTTGATATTTGATAAATCGTTCTCGATTCTTTCCACTCTGTTCTGAAATGCCATTTGGCCCTCTATAACTGTATCAATTTTTTGCTCCATGGGTCTGATTAAGTCTTTAATAGCAGAAAGAAGGTCCAAAGAAACTATATTAGTCATGGTTCTAACCCTCGGACTCACAGAAATGATCTGATAATAAGCCAAATAATGCACAGACAACACGCCAGAAAATGAAAGCCTTCCTTGCACCAGTGCACATACACTAAAGCACTGTACATATCCAACTACACTTCCACTAGTGTACATACACTAAGCACTGTACATATCCGACTACACCAGCCAGGGTAGGCCACGACAAAACTTTCAGTCTCAAAAGTGCCCAGAGGACCTCAAAATTACAGCAAGCATGCCAAATCTACCGTCCCAGACGACAATCCAATGCATCCATGAGAAGTCTCCTCGAAAAATCAGAGTCTATAGCAGGTGAAAGGGGGAATTCGTCAATGGCAGAAAACTAGCTGCTAGATAAGGCAGCCATCTTGAAATTAGATGGGTCGAGAATAGATAAGAGATGAAATTGAATATTTAAACAACTATACATCATAGCAATCTGAGATTTGTCATTAATGTAGTAACTGATACACTCTACAGTATGCTGTTTATTTGAATTTAATTGGACCAGTAGTTTTGAAGATATTTTAGTAGTTTTAGTATATTGAAGTAGTTTTATTCCAAGATGTCATGATATTCCTAAAATGAGTGCTGTTCATTTTTCCTCTCTTATCTATTTTTTATAGTATCCAGTAAGTATCCAACTAGCATCCAGCTGGAAATCTGATTCAGATTCCTATTTCATGAGGTAATTTTTGAATTATAATCTGATTCAGATTAGCTGATTCATACATATTGGACGTTGAACAGACTCGATTTACAGGTCATGAGTAAGAAAACCTCGTATACTCGTACTCTGAAAACTCTGAATTAAGCTTGTTCCAGCAATTTGGAGCATTCAAAATGTTAAAGCGTCACTGTATTGAATTTTACGGAATTTTCAGTGTTAGGAGAGTGCAGGTAGAGGTCTCATAGCCTCATGAAGGTCCCAAAATGCGTGCCTGATACGTACTTCAAAAAATCAATGCTTAGTTTTCAGCACGGCATCTTAAAAACAGCAGGCAGATCTCTAATGTATCCACATAGAGCATAATACATTTTACATGTATTGTACACTACACTAACGTCGGAGGACGTAAAGCACTTTCTGTATTCAATACAGTGCGGCTTTAACTCGGAGATGAGGAACAAAAAGATTTAAATTTTAACCAATGTTTTATTGCGAAAAAAAATCTGTCATACACATTTACATTGGTTCACATTGATAATCCACATAAAACGATTCACTCGCACACATTGAGCACACCGACAAAGTAGGACAGATCAAGGCAAGGGGGAATGTATAATGGTTACGGTGCGACATTACATCAGCATTGTAAAACCATGGGATTTGAAAATAACAAAGCATTTTCTGTTCAACTGGAAAACATTCAGACAATACACAAACGTCATTCCCATTTTACTATAAATTAGGTAGAGAAGCAAAACAATAGGATGAGGCCTAATCAACATCTCAGCTCTCTTATCTCGACCCTTATGTCCCCCGTGTCGTCATGACGTGTAGGCATACCTACATCCCGTAGCTACATATCATGATATGATGCAGCCTACGAGTATTACACAACAGTAACAAGTCTACAGCCTGTAGTAGGCCTACGGTACACGTGGTACAAGAGTTCTTGCTTGATCAGACTGTGGTCTCGACGAGGCCTACGGGGGACGCCGGTGCCAACAGCAATGAACATGACACCCCGCCGGTTTTACAGCTCAAACTCGTTAACGAAAATGAGTTACAACACCAAATTTCTCACAGAGCTGCAGTAAACCACTGAGATCCGACTGTACGCCTTACTTACTCAGATTCGATGACATTTCTATCGCCAGTTACAGATTTTTGTAGCCGGTCCTGTTCATTTTCTTCCGAGTCGGCCATTTTGACACGGAGGTTTGCAAAACCCGGACTCGGAATACAGCCATCGCACGGTATCGCGCAGAACTGATTCCCCAGCGTGGTAGTGTATAGTACCATAGAACCACATATTATAGCATTATCCTGCATCGAGGTTTTGGGAATCCCCAATGCTGTGTGTAGTCTTGCGCAGCCAGCCACACAGTACTGCTACGGTTCCCCAGATTCGAAATAGCGGCTGGGTGACCGAGACTATGCTCGCCGATTATGACTCATCTGTCTATACTGTGCGGCTTTAAAATAGGCCTGTAATGTCTGTGTCAGATTTCCGTCTGCAGTGCTGGGAACCTCAACTGTCTGGAACAGGCAACAACTCTAATATAGGCAATCAACTCCCGATGTGAGTCATCTAATAGATTTTCAAGACGGCGGCGTTGGATTCTCTATTCAGACACCTTGACCAGGGCCTGCCGCACAGAAGATCCGATAGTGCTACTGGCGCCTATCGGCAGTTATAACGCATTTTCAGATAGGCACCGAAAGCACTAAATCGGACTTTCTGTGCGGTCGGCCCAGTTTGCTACTTGGCCTACATTAACCACGCTAACGTTAACGTAAAAGTATTTACATTGCTAATATACGCCTGAAATAGCGTTAGCGTTAGTGTTAAGGCCCCGATTACATAGAGCTATACTCTATTCGGTATTCGGTATTCGGTATACGGTCAAAAATTGGATATGCACAATACGAACAAAAAGCGAATACCGTGCCCTTAGAATAGTTTAGTCTGATGTAAACCACTCATTGAAATAACCTTGCTTGATTCAAACTATACGCGTGCCCTACGAAACGTGCCTAGAATACCGAATAGCGTATAGCTCTATGTAATCGGGGCCTAACTGATCGATTTCTTAAAATAAGCGGACTATTCGCGCCGAGTCAAAGATTTCACAGAACCGTTGCAATGCCAGTTGTTGTTTCGAACAAAACGGGTCGTTTTATTATTTTTGGTTCACTTTGGACAGACGCGAACAATCCGCTTTAAAATAAAATCTCGGATATTTCTGTACTCCTTGTGGTGTGTGAAAAAAATCTCCTTTAATCATTCAAAGCTTTGTTCATTCCAATTGTATGGACCCTTTGTTTTGGAAAAACTGACGTTTATTTCTATTGCCTCTAAACACTACGAGACATCACAATGATTGCGATCGAACCGATTGAGAGATTTTGTACAAGGAAACAGTTTCCCAGTTGGCAGAAGGAAACCTTCCGACCATTATCTCACAAGCTGATCGAGAAAAGCCACACTGCATTGAATTCAGGAAGTTGCTTACGCTCTCCGATGTTAGTCTAGTGTAAAATGTACTGCGCTCTATCTGAATACATAAGAGCACAGCAGCCTGCCTGCAGTTTTTTCAATGTGTCTGAAAACTACGCCTTGATTCTTTGAAGTTTGTATCAGGCAAGCATCCTGGGGACCTTCACGAGGCTATGAGGTCTCTGCCTGCATTCTCCTAACACTTTGAATATACCGTAAAAATTCGCTACAGAGGGTCTTCCATGTTGTCACAGGTTTCCCTCGGTTTGGCTGAGTGTGTGAATTTCTTAAAACTTAGAATCTCCGTGGCTTTTACAACATTTCCAGTTTTGAAAGAAGCTGAAAGTCAGCAACGAGAAAAAAAGTGGTTTGTCCGAACGTATATTTTGAGAATAATATCACGACGTCGTACGCTGTATGGCCATCACTGCCATATAAAGAACTGTGCAAGGGGCTGGTTATTGCATTAAACCATAAATAGATCAATAACCATAAATGTGCAACTCAAAATTCTTGTCACTCATGACCTTTCTTCGTTTTCGTTTCGTAAAATCCTTCACGCTCGATTGATTTACAAGATGTTGGTCTCAAAATGAAGCTGACATATTACTCTACAAGCCCTGTGATTTTTGTTGTTATCCGTTCAGAGATAGCAGAGCTATAGCCTCCGGAGGTTATGCAATTGGTCAAAAATCCCCGCGGCCGATGTGTTTCTGCTTCATCAGTTATAGAACCTGACGCCAGATGTCGCGCTGTTAACAAAATAGGCAAATATTTCCCTCACGGAATCAAATATTGGTTTGAAAACGTTTTCATTGAAGCATATTCGGTCCTAGCTCTGCCCTGTGCAAACCAGGCATTCGCTGGTTGCTTAATATACCGGTACGTATTCCTGATATACACTTTTGTAGGCAGCGCCGCCTTCGATCGCTATTAACACTAAATTTTGACCAAAATCGGATGACACATCGGCCGCGGCCTTTTTTGTCATCTAACTGCAACTTCTGACGGCCATAACTCAGTGGTTTCTGAATGGATGAGGACAAACATCACAGGGTTTGTAGAGCAGGATGTCAGCTTCATTTTGAGACCAACATTGTGTAAATCCATGGATCATGAAGGATTTTACGAAATGAAAACGAAGAAAGGTCACAAGTAACATGAATTTTGAGTTGCACATTTGTGGTTATTGATCTATTTATGATTAAACACCTTGCAACTACTATATGGCACGGCTTAGCCCGCCGGCCAGAGAGGATTTCCTGGCCTAGCGGTTGGCGCGGTACCTCTGAGCTTGAAGTTAATCAACGTACATCACGATCACTACGTGGATGGGTGACACGCACGGTACAATAAAGTTATTTTGTTGAGTGTGGAAATTTCCCAGTGGTTGGTGAATATTTCCATGCGTAACATCTTCGATAATCGAAGGTTGATCTGCTCACCACTGCGTTACACCGCACATCACCCTTCGAGAAAGTGACTGGTTCGTGGCGAAGGGACCACGTCTATGTGGCCCGGGTTCTATGTGGCCCGGATTATAACCCTAACCCTAACCCTGGCCACATAGAACCCGGGCCACATAGAACCCTAACCCTAACCCTAACCCTAACCCGGGCCACATAGAACCCGGGCCACATAGGGTAGACCCGCGTGGCGAATACGCTGCCTCTCGAAGAGGAGGCCAATCAGAACCGGTGTTGTAAAATTTGAATCGTGGTACAAATAGTGGTAGCCGAAGACCCGATATAAAGTGCAATGTGATTGGTCGCCCTGTAAAGTTGGCATCGTGCCAAGACACGCCACGGACCGGTGTGACGTTTTTGAGCGTTCCCCATCTGCGAGTGTTCCCCTGCTATTGTCAGACGGAATAAGCCGCGACTTGACAATAGGGGACACACAGAGAAACGTGTCGGTCTATCTGCCAGTGTTTCCAAAACAATAGGGGGAACACTGACACACGGAAACACTGGAAAACCTTACACCTGTCTATTTCTCGAAGGGTGATGTGCGATGTAACGCAGTGGTGAGCAGATCAACCTTAGATTATCGAAGATGATGCGTAATGAAAGAGATCCGAATCTGAATTTTGATATTTTACTACGGGCAAAATAACGGAGCATGTTCTGGAAGGTAGCAGCCTTGTTTAAAGCCGCACAGTATAGACAGATGAGTCGTAATCGGAGACCCTCGTCTCGGTCACCCAGCCGCTGTTTTGAATCTGGTGATCCGTATGTAGCAGTACTGCGGAACGAAACAGCTGGCTGCGCGAGACTACACGCAGCATTGGGGATTACCCCAACTTCGATGCAGGATAAGGCTGTAATATGTGGTTCTATAGTAATTATACATTACGCACGCCTGTATTTTTAAAGAGGATGCACTATGATTCTTTGATTCGGCCGAACTGGGAGTGAGTAGCGGTGCATACTGTGCGGCTTTAAAAGCCTACTGTCTCTCCCACTTTGATCCGACATAAGGAATAAAGACAGCACATCAACTAGTACGCCTGTCTACTATTCCTCGGGTGGGGTTTGGACTTCACCCGCACGTTAGAAATCGATGTTAGCACGGTGGAATTCAGTGCGTGTTCACACAACTCATGACAATTCCAATGCTATAGCTTGCGTCGGCCGCACGCATGAGAAGGCGGCGGCCTAATGCGGGCTGAGAGATTCATCAAGATACATGAATGTGAGGAGACCACGTCAAGGCAAGTAAGACTCCTGGACCCGTGTCCCCGACTAACCATCGTAAGGTTAACGATGTCGTTACGCTATGCATTTTTCCAGTTTTAACGACATCGTTAACCTAACGACGGCTTCGGGAACATGGGCCCTCGACAGAGGCCGCCCAAATGCCGTGCAAAATGAAATTTAAAAAAAAACTAACTAAAGAAAAGATAATTGGGTGACGATAGTAGACAAATTAAGTGAATAAATTAAGAAATTCCGTGTTAGACACCGCAAGTAATTTTGCGTGAACGTGATTGGTTCACATCGCACGCGTGACCATGTCGACCGCTCGGCATGACATCGCCAATTTCATAAAATGTCGTCTGGCTGTGATCCGATTGAAATTGCAGCAGTAGGCCTATAGTCTGTAGCGGTCAGATATTTATATGTAGGCTAGGCCTACCAATTTCCGAGACGGTCCCTCTCTGTTGACCGCGTTTGTAAAACTAGGCAGTGAGACCTGCTAGATACGCACATGCGACGCTGTATCATTGTGCTATTGACTGCGTGTAATAAAGTGATATTTCCCGTAATTCAGCGTGTATTGATCATCGTAAAGGTAGGCTAGCGGTGGTAAAAGACCCCGCGATATAACTGGCGCCCAACTCCAGGCCCGAATCCACGGGATTCGAAGGAAAAAGCTGATTTTATGGTGGTCGAACTCGGCATTCGAAAGGGCGGCCATATTGGATTTTTCGCGGGTACAGAGCCCCGAGCATGAGACTGTGAAAAAGGACAGAAAAGTAGTTGAAATTGGTAGTATTAGGTATCCATGAATAGTAACGTGCACTATAAGACTCATGGGAGCAAGGGGCACGGATAATAGTTGGTTCTTCGCCACTAAAGTCACAAATCGAGTGCTTTGTCCGAGTGTCCGAAAATAGGGTAGGCCTAGCCGGCTTACTGTATTTTGCGTAATATTACGCCGATTTAGCGTAATATTGCGCCAAGGGAGAATTCATTATTTTGCTAGCATAGAAAGTAGTTCTTGAAAACTGGCGCAGTGATCCCATAACTCACAGAGTTATCCGCGACCACGTGGCTTACGAAGTGAGCAACGTTACAGGCCCCAATGGTAGGTCTATGATTACTTGTGTCTGTAAATAAAGGAAAATGCACTGTAAAAAGTCAGAACGCGAAAAAATTTCGCGTTATTTCGCGTTCTGGGTACGTTAATTTGTCGTTTGTGGGATTTTGGCTATGTTGCAATGTATTTATCCTCCAAACATTAATCTATAGAATAGGTCGTCTTGTTGTTTGGAAATATTTAGACCCCTTTTTAAGGGTTTCAAAAAATGTGAACACTATTTTAGAACGCGAAAACGCCAATTAACGCCAATTCTGAACGCAAATTTGTCCCAGATTTGAGAACACTATAAAATTTTGCGTTCTAAAAATGACTTTTAGAACGCAAAATTTTATAGTGTTCTCAAATCTGGGACAAATTTGCGTTCAGAATAGGCGTTAAATTAAGAAAGGAACAAATTGTAGGCCTTGGCTAGTCCATGAGCTCGAATTTAGGACTCAAAACAAACTTCCGACTCAGCAACAGTAGGACCTAGGCCTACCTCCGGATTGTACGCTTACCGGATCAGCCCTCCTCGGCGTCAAGGCCGAAAATGGGCAGGGGCGTCACGTATTTAGGAAAAAACAACGTAGCTCCTACCGACAGACCTACTGAGATTCACCTGTCAGCTATCTTACCCCATCTGTGGTTCTTGCAACAAAACTGCAGAAGAGAGCTCTCACTTAGGGCGATCGCCACATTTTGCCTTGACACCCCAAAACACACTGCATGAATTCTCTGCCGGTATCACTAATCTACATAGGCCTACCTCTTATGCCTCCCGCTCCATGCATCATCGATCGATGGACCTGTGCGATTAGGCCTATCCATAATATATACGCATGACGTCATGACGCTACCTGTAGACACAAACATAGGCCTATTCGCCCGGCAGCACTCGGAAAAATTAAAAGCCCCACTCACAGCAGACGTCGTCATAAGAAATCAATATTACTCAACGACGTACAAGAGCGGACGACGTCATCACGACACTGCGCGTGGCGAGTGGGGCTTTTAATTTTTCGGGTTTTCCCGGCGATGTTTCACTTTTGCCACTTGTTTCAGGATTGCCTCGCCAAAGTCAGTATTACCGCATTCACATCAATTTTCGTCTGTTTTGGAGGTGGGTACATGCTATACAAACAAAATAAGGATTACCTAGGTGGGCAGCTGATACTGAACCTTCAACAAAGGTGGTTTATCAAGGCAATTTTGCATCGAATCGAGAAAAATATGCTCGATTTTACAGATATTAGCAATAGTGAACACTCCCTCAGCAGAACTAACTGACCTCGTCCCCGAGGTGCCGCACATGCATTGGGTGTATGTTTCTGCATAGGCATCGAAAACGGTACCATGTTTCCCGGTTTTCCCCACAGCATTACGCCAGGCGTAATGATTACGCAAAATACAGTAAGCCGGCCTAGCCATCCAGCAATTGGACACGAACTTCTCGCACATGGTCGGGGGCCATGTCAAAGGTGGACGTAGTGACACTCGTGGTACTGAGCCACTACTGTCTGACACGCAGGAGGTAACTGCCTAAGTATGAACAGCCGCAGTGGTTGCCACATTTTAAGGAGGGGGATGGAAGGGCTAGGTGACGTGAGCTGGTACAGAGCCACCACGTTAAAATCATTTGTAATTGCAACAGAGTTAACATAGTTTGTGGGGTAATTTGCCCACACCGACACTGAGATATAGTGACATCATTTAAAGTATTAAATAGCATTTTGATAATTTTCCAGGATGGCAGCAGCCCGGCCTAAGTTACAGTCATTTTCAGGAGAGGCAGGTGAGAATTTTGATACCTCTGGTTTAAACGTTTTGAGATTTTTGTACCAAATCCCCCGCCAGATGGGCCCGGCCAGGGACGCCATGAAGTGCTGCCGCTGTATCTGACAGGAAGAGCATTCCTGACATATGATGCCCTCACGCCGGATGAAAAAGCTGACTATGCCGTATTGAGACAGGCACTGAGGGATAGATTGGTCCCCGGGGATCATAACTTGCTGCGTCGTCAGGAATTCATGGCAATGACAAGAAACCCAGGTGAAACGCTGGCAGGCTTTGAACTGCGGATCATGGAAGCAGTAACGCTGGCTTATGCTGATTTTCAACCCGCAGCCAGGGACGCGCTAGCCAAGGAGCAGTTTGTCCGCGGTGTTGGAGATGGAGACGCCCAGCTCCATTTGCTGACCCACAATCCTGCTACACTGAGGGCTGCGGTACAACTTGCAGAACAATACGAGCAAGTGCGACGTGTTGCTCAGCCACAATCAATCCGCACAGTGAAACAGGAGGACCCACAGCCACAGGTGCCAGACTCCAAGGCGGAGGATATGGTAAAGGCATTAGCGACACAAGTTCAGACTCTGGCTGATCAGATTAAGGACATGCGGATGGAGCAACAAGCGCGACCAAATGAAGGGATAGGGTTTGGTAATGGTGCCAGCCCGAGTCCAAGGAACAGTCAGCCCAGCCCAGGCAGAGGCCGTGGCAGATTTAGAACCCGACCAAACTTCCCCCGTGGGCATGCCCCCAGCCGTGGACCACCACGTATGCCTGCCCAGGGTAAAGCAGCACACAGTGGACCGAACATGGAAGGGAGCGCTGGTAATTCAAGGCCATGGGGACCAACAGAGCATAGCGGGGGACATAGTGGTCAGGGATCGGAACAGACAGCACCGCCACCACCCCGACAAGTACCTGGCAATCAGGGCAAATTTGAGGGAGAATGCGATTATTGTGGGAGGCGTGGACATAAATGGCGTCACTGCTGGTTCCTCAAGTATGACCAGGGGGAATAGACGGGGCCGTCAAGGCGGGCCACTTGACGGCCGACCAGCATGGCCGTAACCCAAGTAGGATAATACCAAGGATAGCTGTTAAGGTGGGATGTGAAGAAGGTCTGGCTCTAGTTGACACTGGGGCGGATATTTCCGTCATCCGGGAGAACTTATGGAAGGGCTGTCAGCCGCCGGATACGGTACTGGAGGAATCCAGAGAGAGGCCGCACTCGGTGACTGGGGACACGCTCGACGTAAGAGGCTGCTCGGAGGTGACTGTGTCGATTGGAGATCTTGACCTTCAACACCGCTTCAGGGTGGTGAGTAACGTGGATAGTCCGTTAATACTTGGGTGGGATTTCATGCTGGCCCACAATATATCCATCAACCCCCAGAAACAAGAACTAAAAGTTGGAGACAGAATATTTATGCTGGCGACTAGTGATCCAAAACCACCAGGGATCTGTCGGGTTAAGGCAGCAGAGGAGTGCATTGTGCCACCCAACTCTGAGGTTATCTGCCCAGGGCATCTTGTCCACGACAAAGGGAACCCAATGCTGAAATATGCGGGGGTACTAGAGCCTCGCAGGGGTAACGACGTGCTTGTCGCACGAGTTGTAGCAGAAGCTAGAGATGCTACTATACCTGTGAGAGTAATAAATGTGGAAGATAAGCCATTGCTGATTCGTCAGAGCAAATTAGTTGGGGACTTCCACAGCATAGAGGGATCAGCCGACCCGAGAATAATGAGTAACTACGAGTTGTTGGAGGGCTACCAACCCGAGGAGGATGAGGTATCTGTGAGCAGCGAGGAGAAATCACAAGACTCGGGGCTACCAGCTGTGGATCTGTCGGGCTGCGAATGTAGAGGTACCAATCACATGCGCATTGGGTCGTAGATACAGGTGCGGATTGGGGTGTCACACTGACCCGGACAGGGCGTTTTTCGCCCAGTGCTCTATTTTGTTCTGGCACCTAGGAGCCAAGCTAATTTCGTAATTTGTTCTCGTCTTAATTTCGTAACTTGTTCTGAGTTAATTTGAAAATTTGTTCTCATCTTAATTTCGTAACTCGTTCCGAGTTTCTGTAATTTGTTCGGGCACCTAGGAGCCACCGTAAGTACGGAGCAATTACAGAAAACGATGACAGAGAATGGCAAACCTGAATATACCAACAGATCAATCGATTGCCACACCTTCCACCAGAAGTATTCGTACTTTGGCTTAAAGTTGCAGTGAAGATGAACAATTCCAGAAGGAGATATGCGTAGTACCGTTACATGATATATAGAAATAATTGGCGAATTTAAGGCAAACAGAAATATACACAGAATGGCGAGGCCTATAAATGTCCACCTCTTTGTACATATAACTCTTGCCTTTAGAGGAAAAGATACAGATATCAACCTTTCTACTGTCAAATACGCGACATTTCAACCGGCAAAATGTACGAAGAAATACGATAAAAAGATATGAACTGGACAGGAAGTGTACGACAGCACTCTAACATCGACGTGAAACAAAAACCGGACCAATTGACGAAGGAGACCTGTCCAAAGTACGGCGGTGTCTACTGTAGCAAGTGTAATAAGTAATATCCTCGTGGATGCTTTCCCAAACTTTCGTATCAGCAAAACGACGATGGTTAACACATTAAACAATGTCCCAAATGTTAATAGAAACGGAGGTACCCATATCCAGAGGACTAACCGAAGCCGCCATTCCCAGAATAGATTGAGAAATTCGTCCAGAGATAGGGTAGCAGTTAACTGCACAGTCCCATTGGTATTTCTCGTCGTCAATTCGTGAATACTCATTTTGGTGATCATTGAATTTAATGACAAGACAAGTTAATGAGATCCTCGTCCTGTTTTTCAACCCCACTTGGAAATCGAATTCGTTCTCTAACAGCCAATTTCCGAAGAGTAGAAGCAACAGTTTGGATACGTGTACATTTGAAGAATTTCGGCGAAAATAGTGACGTATTATAGCCGTCTTTCTCATGAAAATTCGTATTGCACCAGCAGGAGCCTGGTTGGTAATACCAAGAATATATATATATATATATACTGTGGTGCCGGAGTTATGCCGGACTGGGGGCGGTCAGGCCTAGCCGTACTTTTAGGGAAGGTATAGCCCAAACAAAAATGATTTGGTATCGGGGCATGTCTCAGGATCATTCATATCCGCCCACACCACAATTTCAGTCCACAGGCCGAACCCCAAATTCCCCAGAACCAATGGGTGGATATGGAGTCGAATCCGGCATAACTCCGACACCACAGTATATATTCTTTGGTAATATATTCTTGGTAATAAAAGATGGCGTCGACAGGAAGCCACCATCGTCACTGCAGCTGTACATCCTCCCACAGCAGGGGTTTTTACCTCGCTCCTCTTCATCTGCTCACACAAACCCCTGCTGAAATACAACGGCCAGTAATCTGATGTGGCTGTTCCATACACTAGTTGCACTCCGTGTATTTTAAGGATAACTGGAGAAGTACAAATTTCGTGGTTTTACCCAGTTTGATTTTAAAGTTTTGTACCTTACAAATCACTTACATCTTTCCAAAATTGACTGAATCTTACAAAGGTTCTTCCTGTGTATAGGAAAGAGTCTTATTATTTTGATTGTTATTTTGAGTCATAATTATTTAATATTGACACCCTGAAAATGCTGCATTCTGATTGGGCAATGGTTTTCTGACCGCCTAATCTTGCCTAGGAGGCCCAATTTCAGCAGGGCTTTGTGTGGAGTGTATGAATAGAAACGAGACCAAGGCCCTGCTGTGGGAGGATGCAGCTGTATGACCGAGGAGGATTCGTGGGTTAAATTTCAGGAACCCAGCTGCTTCAGGAATATATTCTGATTCCGAAAGCTGATCTACAATTGAAATCCAATGTCCGAATCGTAGATCCTCGTTGACCAGACACACGTGAGGAGAAACGACGAAAATCACAGGACTACAATCGACGTACCGGTACTTACGTTTCACCTCATATACGACTGGATGCAAAAATTTTCGTCGCTCAATCGTGGAAGAGGAAGCCACCGTCAGCTATAACGTTGTAATTATGGTTTCCGATCTCAAGATCGGAAACCATATAGTGTTTGGTCGTGGTGTCTGTGTGTGTGTGTGTGTGTGTGTGTGTGTGTGTGTGTCTGTCTGTCTCTGTGTGTTTCTGTCTGTTCAGTCTGTCACACCTGTAACTTTGTTCCTGCAAGAGCTACAGACCTGGAAATGTGACCTACCCCCAGGTTTCATGACCTGAGCTACAAGATAAAATGAAAATTTCCAGTCTCCGATACCTGGTTCATGGTGAAATTGACATATCAAAAGTTGAGATTTTGTTTGTCACACTTTTGTTTCTTGAATAACTTGTCTCCGACGCCAGGTAGAGCACTAGCAACAAGTTCCTTCCCTATGTTTATGGCCCTTGGCAAGATACTGGCATCAACAAATTTATTCTCCAGTGTCAGCATCATAATGATATTGATATATCAAATTTGATATTTTGACATATCGGTAGATCTGCCACAGTAAGTGACTTGAAACTGGTATCACAACATCATTGCTCATCCACGGATGTTATTGCAACTGAAATTTTCAGTTTGCACCTGCTCGGTCGCATGATATTTGCTGATATCGTGGTGAGATTTGATATTCAAATTTGATAACATGACATAAGTCAGAATCTGGTGATGGTAGAGACCTAAAACCTTCACCTACACCTAGGTTATCAAGGATGAGCTTTCAGATTACGCAATGACCTTGAAGGTCAGAGGTCAAGGTCAAGGTCAAACAGTTCTTAAGCGCAAATCTCCTCGGAATTTCAGGAAAAAACGAATTAGAAGCCTGAATTTACCATCCCCGATAGGTTTAATCAGGGATCCTGTCCCAGTTATGCAATACTTCTCAAGGTCAGAGGTCAAGGTCACAGCCAACCATCACAAATAACATGAGACAGAACCTGGTGATGGTGGAAGCCTAAAACCTTCATCTACACCTAGGTTATCAAGGATGAGCTTTCAGATTACACAATGACCTTGAAGGTCAGAGGTCAAGGTCAAACAGTTCAAAAGTGCAAATCTACTCAGAATTTCAGGTGAAAACTAATTAGAAGCCTGCATTAAGTTAATTTAACCATCCCCTATTTGTTTAATCAAGGATCCCTGTTCCAGCTACGCAATACTTCTCAAGGTCAGAGGTCAAGGTCACAGACAACTAGCTCTAGAGTAGTAAACTTATCATCGGAAACCATAGACATCGCTCCGATGTCCTTTTCTTGTTGACTAAAAGCAATGAAATGATAACTCGTATAAGAATTCTCTAGTTGCGCCGTTCTCAATACGCGAACGTTTGTACCACGGAATGTGGAAGTGTACTGATTTCATCATCAGTGAAATATATTCATTTCACGTTAGATTTCTATTGACTTCTATCGATCGTGTGATGAGGATCATGAAACAGGAGTATTGTAATCGAAACTGATTTCTTACATAATAATTCCTGGACTAACGGCAGTGTAATGGTGTCGTTATCCCGCGGGCATGAGTAGCACACATTTGTTACATGCCCATCCGTAAATTGTTCCCATTCGTTATGCAGTCATGACATCTTGTGTTAAAAATACGAATTACCAGTCATTAACGGCTGGATACGTGCCCATACAGAATAAACGAATGGGAACGATTTACACACGTTCACTGCTGCAAGATGAGAAATAGAAACGGGTTTCTAAGGTGAAAGCCATCACGTCTTTCTTCCAGATTCGAACCCACGGACCCTCGCAAGAGGCATCGATCTCCAGCACTAAGGGGCAGCACGCCTTAAACCACTAGGCAAAATCCCCATCTTCAAGGAAAGATAGTTCAATGGCCCAGGTTAAAGGAGACGTCTATCAGTACTCTGCGAGTAGTCCAAACAATGTCCGAACCCAAACAGTTTTATGTTATGCGAGGGGTCACATGAAGGAAATACAAGTAATAGATAAGAAATAGAAACTGCTGCAAGGATGGCGAGTGTTCCGCAGGTCAGTACAAGTACGATGCTGTAGGCATACATACATGTAGATCATAGGGTCAAGCCTAGATCTAACTACATGAAATGGTCCATGGACCATGTGCTCACTGGGCTGGACATAATAGTCTAATGACAGAGGGAGGTACATATCAGTTATGAGCAATCTGGGTCAAGTCATTCCCAGGTAGGCCTTTGATGATTTTCGGGTTACGCCACCTGGCGGCCATATTGGATGTCCGATCAGGCCGAAACTTCACATGGACATAAAGGTCATCTGCAGGGGGCCACATATCACATTGGAGCGCATTGGGTTAAGGCGTTCCTGAGTTACAGCACTTTGATGATTTTTGGGTTATGCCACCTGGTGGCCTTGTTTGAAGTCAAATCAGGCCGAAATTTGACATGCATGTAAAGGCCATCTAGATGGACATAAATATCAAATTTGAGCACTCTGTGTCAAGTCGTTCCCGAGTAATAGCACTTACTTGATTTTCAGGTTACGCCACCTGGCGGCCATACTGGATGTCAAATCGGGCCGAAACTTGGTATTTTTAAGGTACCCCTCCAATGCATGTTTATGCAAGATATGAAGTCACTCGGTGAAATAATGACAAAATGTGGCAGGTTCGTCACTTTTGTCGAACTTTGTCCTCTGTGACCTTGAAAAGTAGGTCAAATCAAAAACCCGTTATATGTGTTATGTATCCTTATTAGCTACACCTATGATAAAAATTTGGAGATGATCTAGTCATTAGTTCAGGAGTTATTGCACTTTTTGTGTTTTTGGTTTCTGCCACCTGGTGGCCAAACTAGAGTCGAATGGGACCGAAACTTGGTGCCGTGGGTCATCTGACCTACGGGTATATATGTACCAAGTTTCAGATCAATAGCTCCAGCGGTTACGAAACGTGCCCTGCTAACGGAACACGACGACGACGACGACGGACGACGGACGCTGCACCATTGTAATAGCTCACCCCAGTGAGCTAAAAATGAACATGTAGGTCAGTCCAACTACATGCAGCTATTAACTACTAAGCACTAGCGAAGAAAGTAGCCCTTAACACACCCTAACAACAGAAAACACAAAAAATAACCATGATATGTCAATACGGACAATATTCGAACTTACCTGCATAACGTGAATCACTTTGTGAACTCCGAAAGGACAGATAAAATCCAATTTACATGCCATTCTCACAAAGTTTCTAACCCTTCCGCTATTTTTGTTCCGTTTAAAGGCTGAGCACTATATCTGTTGGTTATGTACACACTACTCTACACTACCTAAAGAATGTTGCCCAACAGGAAAATTCCAAGATCTAAGTCCGGGATCTAAGTTCATGAAAATTTCCTAAAACTAAACTACTTCTGACTAAGCAGTTGCACTTTTTGGATAATTGACGACTTCTGTGGTTAAATATCCAAGTCAAGGACGCCGACTGTGTGTTAAACTGGCGTGATAAGGGAAGCACTGAGATGCCGAATCAGACAAACGCCTGAATTGACGACTAATTGTGTGGTTCAACTTTCCACTCAACCCAAATCATCACCACTACGATTTAGTATTTTCTTCACGATTATATACTCTGAGTTACGACCAGGTACAGGGGGAAGAAATTTGGTTTCCTTTTGGTTTCCTTCAAAATAGTTAAACTGATGTTGGGTTCAAAAATAAACTCCACACGCAAAATTCACCTTAGCCATCGAGGGTCCGAGTAAAGGTTTGTCACGGATTCTAAACGGGTAGTTATTATCCCCGGAACGGAATAGTTATTTTTGACGGAACGGAACGTGTACAGTCTTTTGTCAAAAGTTTATCTCCACATGATACCTTGAATATTTCAAATATTATTGGGACGATTTTAACACGCATTGTTCCACATGAAAGTATATCTTGTTGGTCACACTTTTGCACCAAAATGTTGGATATTTGGAAGTATCATAATTATGTAATAGCCAAAATAGATAAGAGAGGAAAAATGAACAACTCCCATTTTAGGAATACCATGACTTCTTGGAATAAAACCTTCATATCTTCAAAACCACTGGTCTGATCTGCTTCATGGATGGCTCACTGAGAAGAGAACTTCATACACTATAATATCCAACAGTTTTCATTGCAATACATTCTTCCATTTGTGTCTTACTGCACGAGAAAAGTTGGCAAAATTTGCAAACGTGGCAAGAACCACCAAGAACCGTCATTCATAGCCTTGTGCGGTTCGCCATTCAGTCAACAGATGGCACAGAACAACAACCTCGCCATAGGTGTAGACACCTAGATCGAGGCTTGGTCATTAACCCAATTGTGTACTCGCCAGCATCAACATTCAAAACATACGGATGAAGAGACCGTCACCAGCATACAACAACTGAGTACCGGTACATGGCCTGTGGAATGTGCCTGGTACACTGCAAAACTGACGGTGTTAGTTTACAAGGTCAGACGATCTGCCTCTAATTAAAGGTGCTCTAGTTCGAATTGTAAACATTACCACGGTTTGTTTATTTACATGGTTGATTATAATAATTATTTTTCCTCAGACAGGTGGCAGCACCGTGTATACCAAAACATTAATGTTATCTATTTTTATATCTATCTTGATAAATATTCTTGTAACTGAAATATATTTATGATTTTATGCTCAAAAACAAACAAAAAGTTGTGAAAGGCGACATTTAATTCGATTTTATCTGATTTGTTAGTACCAGAAGTTGACAATAGGTGGCACACCATAATGTTTACAATTCGAACTAGAGCACCTTTAAGATTGTGTATACAACAATCACTGCCATCTGTCGGAAACAATTGTCACTTGCACCTTCATCACAGTCGGTTCGCAGTACCAAAGTTCTCTTTGGCCTGTATTTTATATTGAATATCTAAACAACTATACAATGTTACGTGTAGCACTTTGAAATTTGTCACTAGTGTAGAAGATGATAAACTCGACAGCTTGCTTTTTATTTGAATCTAATTGAATTAGCGGTTTTAAAGATACACAGGTTTTATTCCAAGAAGTCATGATGTTCCTAAAATGAGAGTTGTTCAATTTACCTCTCTTACCTATTTTTGTAGCTCATCAGAAAAAACACCAAAATCATTCTTATTATGAATTTTTTGGTGACGTTTGTTGCAGTTTTGATAGAGTGGAACTTTGTAAGGATTTGGTGCTTTGTTTCGTCAAAATATGTTGAGTACCCGGTAAATATATAATATCAACAGATTTTGATGAAACAAATTGCCAAGTCTTTGGAAGGTTTCACTCTATAAATGCTGCAACAAAAGTCACAAAAATTACATAATGTAAATGTTGATTTTTAGGTTTTTTTTTGAAGAGCTATTACATTCAAATATCAAAAATGTTGATGCAGAAATACGACCAACAAGATATACATTTCATGTGGAACTAACTGCATCAAAATTGGCCCAGTAGTATTTGAAATATTGAAGGTATCGTGTGGAGATAAACTTTTGTCAATGACTGTACACGTTCCGTTCCGTCAAAAATAACTATTCCATTTCGGGGATAATAACTACCCATTCTAAAATGCACGTTTGCTTCCCCTCGTGTCGCAAAAACCTCGGAACATTCGGAATACCTCCCGCCGAAATTGAGTCCCACTTACACAGTAGAGGAGGAAGTTGACGGTGTTGTTAAGGTAAGCAAGTAGATTTGTTGCAGCATAGCTTAATTCTCTTTGTGTATATTGTTTCAAAGTTGTCACTTGGGTTATCGACTCGTACAGAAAAAAAACAGAGCAGGGTAATGTTAATAACATGAAGACAACACCAACTGTGGTCAACATGTACGTCATACTAGTCACCTGAGATGACTGACCATCTGATCGTCCTCCGGGATTCTGGAGATTTTTACGCTTCACCTGTCCGTTCATGACCTTGTATACTATGGAGCAATTACAGAAAGTGATGACAGAGAATGGCAACCCTGAATAGACCAGCAGGTTAATCCATTGCCACACCTTCCGCCAGAAGTACTTGTACTCTGGCTTATAGTAGCATTGATGATGAACAATTCCAGTAGGAGATATGCGTAGTACCGTTACATGATATATAGAAATAATTGGCGAATTTAACGCAAACAGAAATATACATAGAATGGCGAGGCCTATAAAAGTGCACCTCTTTGTACATATAACTCTGGCCTTTAAAGGAAAAGATACAGATATCAACCTTTCTACTGTCAAATACGCGACATTCCAACTGGCAAAATGTAAGAAGAAATACGTTAAAAACATATGACCTGGACAGGAAGTGTACGACAGAAGTCTAACATCGACGTGAAACAAACGAATGACCCATTGACGAAGGAGACCTGTCCAAAGTACGGCGGTGTCTACTGTAGCAAGTGTAATAAATAGAGTCCTTGTGGATGCTCATGAGGAGCCCGGTGGTGTAGTGGTTCGGGTCTCCGACTAGCGGTCAGAGGATCCCGGGTTCGAATCCCACTGGGCGTGAGACTTTGGGCAAGTTTATATAGAAATAATTGGCGAATTTAACGCAAACAGAAATATACATAGAATGGCGAGGCCTATAAAAGTGCACCTCTTTGTACATATAACTCTTGCCTTTAGAGGAAAAGATACAGATATCCATCTTTCTACTGTCAAACAGGCGACATTCCAACTGGCAAAATGTAAGAAGAAATACGTTAAAAACATATGAACTGGACAGGAAGTGTACGACAGAAGTCTAACATCGACGTGAAACAAACGAATGACCCATTGACGAAGGAGTGCTGTCCAAAGTACGGCGGTGTCTACTGTAGCAAGTGTAATAAAAAGAGTCCTTGTGGATGCTTTCCCAAATGTTCGTATCAGCAAAACAATGATTGTTAAAACATTCAACAATGTCCCAAATGTTAATAGAAACGGAGGTACCCATATCCAGAGGACCAACTGAAGCCGCCATTCCCAGAATAGATTGAGAAATTCGTCCCGAGTTAGGGTAGCAGCTGGAGTCACCCTTGGCTCTACACTTGCCTTCGCTAACTGCACAGTCCCATTCGTGTTTCTCGTCGTCAATTCGTGAATACTCATTTTGGTGATCATGTGTATTGAATTTAATGATGTCAAGACAATTCCATGAGATCCTCGTCCTGTTTTTCAACCCCACTTGGAAATCGAATTCGTCCTCTAACAAATGGTTCAGAGGCCAATTTTCGAAGAGTAGAGGCAACAGTTTGGATACGTGTACATTTGAAGAATTTCGGCGAAAATAGTGACGTATTATAGCCGTATTTCTCATGAAAATTCGTATTGCACCAGCAGGAGCCTGCTTGGTAATACAAGATGGCATCGACAGGAATCCACCATCGTCGCTGCAGCTGTATGACCGAGGATGATTCGTGGATTAAATTTCAGGAACCCAGCTGCTTCAGGAATATATTCTGATTCCGAAAGCTGATCTACAATTGAAATCCAAAATCATACGGCCGAATCGTAGATCCTCGTTGACCAGACACACGTGAGGAGAAACGACGAAAATCACCGGACTACAATCGACGTTCTTACGTTTCACCGCATATACGACTGGTTGCAAAAATTTTCGTCGCTCAATTGGGGAGGAGGAAGCTACCGTCAATGTAGTTATAACGTTGTAATTGACTATGTTGGTAATACAAGATGGCGTCGACAGGAAGCCACCATCGTCACTGCAGCTGTATGACCAAGGAGGATTCGTGGGTTAAATTTCAGGAACCCAGCTGCTTCAGGAATATATTCTGATTCCGAAAGCTGATCTACAATTGAAATCCAAAATCATACGGCCGAATCGTAGATCCTCGTTGACCAGACACACGTGAGGAGAAACGACGAAAATCACCGGACTACAATTGACGTACTTACGTTTCACCTCATATACGACTGGTTGCAAAAATTTTCGTCGCTCAATTGGGGAGGAGGAAGCTACCGTACCGTCAATGTAGTTATAACGTTGTAATTGACTAAAAACAATGGGTCATATGAATAAAGACTAGTAGGCCTAAATGCTTTTACTTGGATTTTGCAGTATAAATGCATTACGCTATACTGTACAAATTTGAAGTAAAAGCATTTGCTGGCTTTTATTCATATCACCCAATGAAATGATGACTCGTATAAGAATTCTCTAGTTGTGCCGTTCCCAGGACGCGAACGTTCGTATAGTCGAAGTCAACCTTACTTCAACAAGGCAAAATGCCAGGGCTGGGTTGCACAAAACTCATGTTAGCGCTAACTTGGTGTTAGCGCTAACTTTATGTTACATGACGTAAAACGACAATGGATTTTCACGTCAGGTAACATAAAGTTAGCGCTAACACCTAGTTAGCGCTATCGTGAGTTTTGTGCAACCGGGACCAGGCCTGTGCAACACACACCATAAAGTGAACACAATGACTAAACCACAAACCACAGTAACTGCAGTTGACTGAGCACAACCTTGAATTTGCTATAGCCTCATGGAAAGTAAACCAAGTTACCCTGACATCATTAGGTAACTGCGACATGGATTATTTACCACTGACTGGTGTACGTTTTCAAGCTTGGTATTTTGCCCTTGTTGAAGTAAGGTTGACTTTGACTATACCACGGAATATGCATGGAAGTGTACTGATTTCATCATCAGTGACATGTATTCATTTCACGTTAGATTTCTATTGACTCCTATCGATCGTGTGATGAGGATCATGAAACAGGAGTATTGTAATCGAAACTGATTTCTTACATAACAACATGACATTGTAAATGTCGTATGGTTCCCGATGTAGACGTACTTCTACCGGTACATGAACGATACATTGATAGAGATCAAGATATTGATAGAGATAAGAAACATTGATAGAGATCAGGATACATTGACAGAGATCAGGATTCACTGGTTGATGGATTACGATGAGCATGATGAGGCCCATAGAACTTGATCTCATGCCAATATTATTCATCCCTTGACTGACCTTGACCTTGACCTTGAGATCTGATCATCAAGGTCATTGTATAATCGAAATGGGCATCCTGAATAACCTAAGTATGTCTGATATCATGCATCTACTACTACCACTGGCAGAGATGATGATATAATTTTATTAACGAACAGATGAATATGTAAGTACATAAACTACAATATGGGCCAAGGCGCAAGCATTATTGGCCCAACTTATGTTAAAAGAGAAAAGTTACATTGCGTACAGTGCAGACAGGAATCGTAGATTGATGACAGGTTGCTGGATACACAATAAGGAAAAAAAAAAAAAAGAAAAAAAGGAGAAAGCTGGGTACCATAACTGAAATATTGTAACAAATTTATCTTAATTTTTAAGATAAGTCCAGATGTCTAAAATAAACTGGCCCACCCGTTCGATAATTTTGATGTTTGTATCCCGCGGTAAGTTTACCGAACCATTTAGTAAAACCAGCAACTTGTCATCAATACGTCTGATTTGGTTGAAATATAACAAGAATGATGGCAGCAGACCAAGGTCACGAAGCAGATTATTACGAAAGTCCAAGACAAGAGGGCACTGGAAAAACAAATGTTTAGTTGTCTGGTTCCTATAACCACAGTTGCATGATGGATCTATTACATTGGCAAAATTATGAGAATATAAATGAATTTTGAAAATCAAATCGGATCTTGCTCTATTTAAACAAATTTCAGTTTTTCTGGGTAAATTCAATTTGGTTGAAACTAAATAATTCTTCTTACCATTTATATATGTTCGAAGGTGGTATTTGAAGGAATTCCTTGAGTACCGAGATTTAATTTCCTGAGGTAAATTACACCAACTACTGATAGAACTTGGAATTGTAGATTTTCGAAACCGAGAGGACATATTTCGTGGTAAAATGTATGGTCTGTGGTTTCTAAGACGGGCATCTCTCACGGGATTTCTGTACTGTAGGAAATTATGTTGGACATACCGAGGGAGTCTGTTATTTTCAACATCATACATCAAGACGAGCTTTTTCTCACGTCTCCTCTGTTCAAGGGTCATCCAACCGAGACATTTTAAAACCTTTGACTGATTAGTACCCCATAAGCATCCGGATACAATCAATGCAGCCCGGTAATGAATCCTATCCAATTTCGATAACACACTGACATTTGCAGAGTCAAAAACCACTGACCCATACTCTAAATGAGGTAAGATAAAAGAACAATACAATCGCTCAAGATGCTTAGATTGCAGCTTGCCTGTGAGAGATTTTAGTGGATTTAATAAGGTGTTGCATTTAACTACTAAATTTGACACATGTTCATCAAAAGTGAGACGAGAATCTAAAATGATACCAAGGTGCCTGTGTGATTGTCCCCTTGGTATGTCAATAGTATTTAGGTGAAGTTGACGGAACTGCCCCCTGTTGCGATAAGTTGAATGAAAAATGACCTCCTTACATTTTTCTGCTTTAAAACACAGTCTCCAAGTATTTGACCAGGAGGAAATTCCGTCAAGATCATCTTGCAATAAAATAGACGAATCTAGCAAATTTTGACCATGTGGAACTGGGAGGAAAAGAGAACAGTCGTCAGCGTAAATGCATAGACGGGAATTATGCACTACATCACTAAGGTCATTGATATAAATGAGAAACATAATAGGTCCTAAAATAGATCCTTGAGGGACCCCACAGTTAATAAACCCATATTGAGACATATCTGAAAGAGTATTGTTAACTCGAACTTTAATCCTTCGATTCGTCAAGTAGGCACGCAGGAGGTTGAATATATTGCCACGAATACCATAAGAGTACATCTTCTTTAATAACAAATGGTGTGGGACGGCATCGAAGGCCCCAGAAATATCAAGAAATACTCCTCGTGTGTCCTTCTTTGAATCGTTATTTAAAAGAATATGATGCACGATGTCAGTAAGTTGCTTCTGTGTATCATGGCCAGGTAGGAAGCCAGACTGTCTCTCAAATAAAAGATTATTAACCTGGAGATGTTGCAAAATAACTTCATATACTGTACGTTCAAAGATCTTTGAAAGGGAATTCAACAAGGTAACTGGTCGGTAACTTTCTGGTGAACATTTAGAACCCTTGTTTTTAAAAATGGGGATGACAATACCTAATTTCCATGACGCTGGAAAATGACCTGAGTGGAGAAACCTGTTAAAAAGCCTGCACAGCGGTACATCAAGAGAATTGGCTACTAATTTTAACATCTTATTTGTTATACCATCTTCTCCACCAGCCTTTGAAGAGTCCAGGTTAGTTAGCAACTTTCTTATTTGATCACTTGTGACAATAATGTCAGAAATACAATTATGGCTCCTATTTTGAAAATCAGGTATCATGGATATATCATGATCATGATGAAATCTACTACTAAAAATTTTAAGAAAATGCTGGCATTTAAGGTCATCAGAATCACAGTTGCCCTCAGTTGGGGTAAGAGTAGGTATGCCGTCACTTACTTTCTTTCCAAGAAGATGACGAAGGATGTGCCAATAATTTTTTGAGGAGGTAGAGTGATCGCTTAAGGATCTACAAACGCTTTCATGAAAAGAATGCTTTGCTCTAGACACAAGCTCTTTCACCTGGACGGCCGCTTCCCTAAAATTGGTCACATTTATTTCGCTGTGGGATTTTGCCATTTTTCTATACAACTTATTTCTCTTATTCATAGCTGTTCTTATTTCAGGACTGAACCACGGCATGTCATTTGACTTAATAACTCGATCGGAATGAGGAATGTATAATTCAAAAATAGTCCGGAGGGCGTTGACAAAATCACTACAGACAACATCAAGGTTATCATACTGAAAGATTAAGTCCCAGTCGTGAGACACAATAGCCGCGTTAAGATCATCGAGATTGGCCCGTGCGAATTTCCAGATCCTTTTAATATTTGGCTTAGACTTATAACATTTGAAATCAATATTTACAGACGTCACACTATGATCAGATAAAGAGAATGGGGCGAGAACCTCAGAATTTAAAACAGACCCATTGAAATTACAGAATATGAGATCTAAACATGATTTGCTAGTATTAGTAATTCTGGTGGGCTTATCAATAAGTTGGTAAAGTGAATGCTTGGTTGAAATTTCGTACAATTGATTGCCCTCAGCAGTATTTATGTCGTCTTTCCACCAAAATTTACTTCTTGCGTTAAAATCGCCACCAATAACGACTAAATCAGCTCTTTGTTTCAATGAGTTCTCAATGATTTTATCACAAAATTCAAAATACTGCTTTCTGCTAACTGGGGTTTGAGACGGTGATCTATAAAATAGCCCAATAAGAGCCCGATTATGACTCGTTCCAATTTCAGCCCACATACAATCATCAAAGTCATTTTCCAAATCAAAACGTCTTTTAAAAGATAATGACTCCTTTATATAAAACAGTAGGCCTCGACCATTAGGTTTATACAAAGAATCATCAAGTTTATGGTACCCATTAATGTTGTAAGTGGACAAGTTCAGGTTACAACCAGTTTCGCATATACCCACAACGTGAATATCCTCTGAATGGAGTCGAATATTAATATCTGAGAATCTCTGACCATTCTCGGCTGACAAACTATTGACATTAGTAAACCAAAGATTTAAACAGCCAGTTGGCCCAGGATTTATGTGTATATCTCCGCATAATAGCAACAACTGGCCAGCTAGATTAGGGTTAAGGACACTGAGCAGCAAAAAGAACAATAGTAGATCAACTCCAACTTTTGTGTAAGACCACAGATACGTATAATTACATGTAAGAGCACCAAAATGGAGAATACAATAATTATAAACCTTACAAATCGATTGTAGAATTACGTACAATAGTCCCATCAAGGCTGTCGACGTGAAGTTCATACATGTATTTTGAAACCAAGGTCCTAAACTAGGATATGATAAGCTTTGCCGATCATATTCAGATGACATGAGTACATAGTCAGAATACCGGATATTTATATATCTATTAGGTCCAGGATTCGGATTTACATCCCCGCATAATAGTAATATTGAGCTGGTAAGACTGGGGTTTAATACAACAACAACAAGATGAGACAAAGCCGATGTAAATAAGCAAAAAATGAGAGACAGAATGCACCCACTCAGTACACAAATTGGTGATGTCCAGAAAGTATAAACATTTAGGGTCACCTTTAGAACTGCATAAAACATCAAACCAAATACAAGATTCGTTACAAGAATACCACACAAAGCCACAAAACATAGAACAACCTCGACAAGGGTTGGAAATAATGAGGTCCCAACACCAAAATAGGCAAATAACAACATGATTATTGGAGCAATAAATGATTTCAATGATAGACAGGGATTCTCAGAAAAGTAAGTAGGTTTTGAGACGCAACGACTATTGTTAAACAATCCAATTCTGGCCCTCCATAGATCCGTATTAATCCCCATTGGGGGTGAATATACGTGACCATGGAAAGCTGCCAACAAAGAAATACGAAAGTAAAGAGAAACACAATATATAAGTACAAAGGTGTGATAGGTTTGTCATAGCTGACGAAGCATGGTGGGTGACCAGTGCTCTCTGATGCGTAATACTACCTCAACGCCCTACCCGGGCAGGGATCAACTCAACAAGAATACTGAGTTTTAAAAGTACTAAATGGGTTCAGAGATGAATTCAAAATGCAACTAATGAGAAACCTGTCAACAATCATGAATATCCATCCCATTTACTAGCTTTGGATTAAAGACCACTGGATTAGACATAGACATAGATATCTAGACGGGAACAAATGTTCGACTTTAACATGATGAAACAAAAGGAAGCTCCAAATGTTTCCAATATACAGTCAATTAGATAAAGCCCAGTCTATACCTCGACGCAAGACCACCAGCTTCCGCTGCGCGATCAAAACTAAACGCCGTTAAGCGACTTGAACAATAGTACGACAACTCGCAATTGGACGCCGACCAAATCGCAGGACTTGGTCGGCGTCAACGCAAGACCACGCGTCGGTCGCGGCTATGGTAATGCGTCGAAGCACAAATTAAGTTGAAATGATAATAATAATATCGAACACTAAGGGACTTCGTGTCCATGATAAGAGATCTCGTCACTAGTCAGAAACATGCTGAGAATTTTGAGAGTTCATTATATTTAGGCCATACGCGGCAGGAGTCAAGATCAAATGTTCACTTTAGGGCATCGATGTCTGCTTGAGTCTTTAAGAGCATTTTGTGACCATTTTTCCACACGAACAACCGACCGTCATTTGTCCAAGCATTCTCAACCACTTTTTGTTTCTTTAGGTTTAACAGCTGCTTGTACATACTGTACCGTTTTGGCGTGAGGTTCTCATTCACGTAAACACCCTCAGTTTCCTTGTGTTGACGAAATCGCTTCCTGTTAATGTAGACAGTGCGACGGGCAGTGTAGTTGGTAAACTTACAAAGTAGTTGTTTCTGATCCTTCCCACCGGAAGGATGCGCCCGGTCAATATCATCTAGGGTTAGATTGACATCAATTTTCTTGGCTGCCTGTATCACAAGGTTTCTATAATCTCCTACACCTCGTTCGCTAAACGGGCCCAGACCATCAAAGCGTAAGGAGTACCTCATAGAGTATTGCTTTTGCTCTTCTAAATCGTCCTCCAGTATTCGAATGCGCTCGTCGCGTTTTGAAAGCTCGACATCGATGTCCTGCTGCTTTTTTAGGAAGACTTCCAGGTTACTCTCAAGTGCGAAGATTTTATCATCCTTTTGTCTGACTTCTTCACGAAGCCCTGATAGATCATTACGCAGTAGAGCTGTCTCACTAACTAGATCTGCTTTCAAATCGCCCAGCGCCTCCTAAGATTTTAGACCGTCCAAATCTATGTCCCTTTTTTTAGAATCGGGAGATGCATAGATATCAGAATCTGGTGATCGTTCAGACCAAGTACGTGGTCCAGTGACAGGGGTAAAAGTAGAGTTCTCCTTACCAGCCATGCTTGATACGGTCCCTCAGCACATAAAGCACTCAATACATATGTACAGCACTGATCTCACACGCACATTGAAGTCTCTTTATGGAAGTACTCACAAAGTTTTAAAAAACGACCTTAACTCCACAACTCGACATAAATCCAGAAAGCAAGGCCAACGCACCAGCATCAAAAACTATATTAACCAGTCATATCTATGTCCACAGTTCGAAAAGGAGAAAAAAATTGAATTTTTTGCAGCAAGATCAACAGTCCTGATCTGCCCTGGCCGCCATCTTGTAAAAATGTTGTAAAAATCTTGTAAAACTGGCAGAGATATTTCAAATTATGAAGTTTGACCTTGACCTTGACCTCTGATCATCAAAGTCATTGCATAATCGAAATCGGCATCCTCAATAACCTAAGTATGGGTGATATCATGTCTGTACCTCAACCACGGGCAGAGATATTTCAAATTATCTAGTTTGACCTTGACCTCTGACCATCGAGGTCATGGCAAAATCGAAATGGGAATCCGCAATAACCTAAGTACGGATGATATCATGCCTCTATCTCTACTACGAGCTGAGATATTTCAAATTATCAAGTTTGATATATCAAAATCTCATGATATCTCAATCACCCGGACACGCGAGGTGGAGAATTTTAACATAGCCATGTCTTTGGATAAGCAGGCATGAACTAAGACTTGTTTCATGTTGCTCAGTTGACAATATGGCGAGTTATCTCAAAATATCAAATTTGTGATATCGATATCACCATGACCCCAACATCTGAGATCAAAAGTAATCAGTCCATTCGATTCCTAGGGTATGAAAACCTCGGGGTAGAACCTATTTCCATTGCACTAGGTGTTAAAGGAGCCGAGTAATAGCATCAGATAAAAGCGTGACAGACAAAATATCAAGTCTGATATGTTGATTACATCATGATGGAGGCATCTGATGTTGAAAATGATTAGCTCATTGGATTGCCCATGTTGACAAACCTAGGGGTAGGATGTGTTACCAGAGCTGTGGCTGTTAAAGGAGATGAGATATGAAGGCGTGACAGACGGACACACACACACACACACCTATACGCGTCTGTGGTGCCAACCGAGGACCTACTTCAAATTACCATATAAACGAGGACCTGCTACTGTCCACAGTTAGATAGCATGGTTAAATGTATTATTAAACCAATACATTGACATTTAGAAATCGGGGGGTCCTCAGTTGTAGTCCACTGTTGTGGGTAAAATTTCATGTCTGGGTCCACAGTTGATCAGTGAAAAAGAAAATGTGACATTTTGCCGACCAACCGAGGACATTTTCTATTTCACTCAATAACACACCAGCACACTCTGTATGTGGTTTTTCACTGTTTAAACGAGGATTTACCACCGAGGACGTCCTCGGTTGGCGGGGGGTCCTCTATATGAATGTGTGTATTCATACAAATGTCCTCGGTAGAGGCCATCCACACACGCACACACACACACACACACACACACACATACCCGTATTTGGTACAAAGGTAGGACCCAGTCTCCGTAAGCCAAACAGAGGACTACGTTTTCCTCAAGTCCTAGCCGCACCAAATTTTGTACGGAACCTTGGCTTGGGTGTAGTAAGCACCAGCCACATTTATTGTACCTACTCCTGTACAGGCACACCAACGCACAGAGACAAAATTTCCATCAAATAGAGGACTTGGAAAAAACTAGTCAGGACAGCATATGGAGGACCTCTGACGAAAATGGGATGATAACAAAGAGAGGACTTAAATATAGGTCCTCTCTTTACAAAAAGTCCTTTGTTTGTTGGTGTGCTTTCCTGATGATGTCCTCTCATTCCTGCATTCACGCACTCACACACACACACACA
>NMRB01001090.1:149197-180441 GCA_002633025.1 Notospermus geniculatus | reverse complement strand
GCATCTGGTGTATCGTGAGGACCTGTACTGAAACATCCATACCGAGGACATCACTTTCCACCCAGATCTTGGGGCATTGAACCTTACCTTTCCATTTATGTAGGCACTTAATAAATAAATAACATTTTGGATATAATCTATCTTTGATTTTAAGAGTCGGCTTTTTTCCTCCAAAGTTAGGACTCGGACAAAAAGTCACCAATGGGGCAACATGAGGACCAGTCTGTCATCACCCATACCGAGGATGTATGTTTTGAGCTGTTATGGATGGGTGTTGTCGATCCGGCGCGGTCCTCGATAAGATTAAGCCGACTTTTGTATAAAAACTTCGTAACAGACATACTCTTGCCCCAAACCAATAGCATGGCTTGTTACTACTCGCTCATGGGAAACAGTCCAATCAGAATGCAGAACACATTACCGACACTAGAGGGGGACACCACCTCATGACTGTGTATCTCAGAGTAAATAGATACGTCCTCGTAATGAAGGAGAAAAGGCCGGAATCCGTAGACCAACTTGAAACATCAACAAGATAAGGGGGAATGTAGGAGGAAATTGAAAGGAATTGATATGGAAAAGTAGGGATTATGTTATTTTTATGATGCGCGAGGCGCATCATTATGGGAATATCCTCCGCGATTAGGGATGGCAAGATGGAGAAAACACTGTTTGATCAGCAGGCCAATGTCAGCTACGATATTGTCTTGCGGGAACTAGGTCACTTACCTTGGGTTTGCCACAGGAACCAAGGACCTATAATGAAATGGTCCGTGGACCATGTGCTCACCCGTTTGAACATAATAGTGTAATGACAGAGAGAAGTGCATGTCAGTTATGAGCAATCTGGGTCAAGTCATTCCCAAGTTGCAGGACTTCGATGATTTGGGGGTTATGCCACCTGGCAGCCATATTGGATGTCCGATCGGGCCAAAACTTCACATGCACATAAAGGTCATCTAGAGGGAGCCGCATAGCACATCTCAGCGCTCTGGGTCAAGTCGTTCTTGAGTTATAGCACATTTGATGATTTTCGGGTTACGCCACCTGGCGGCCATATTGGAAGTTTAATCCGGCCGAAATTTGACGTCCTTGTAAAGGTCATCAAGAGGGAGGTGATTATCAAGTTTGAGCACGCTGGGTCAAGCCGTTCCTGAGTTTTAGCACTTGGAAGATTTTCATGTTATGTCACCTGGCGGTGTCTGCTCTATTCGCCTTATCTCAATTCGCCTTCTCTCATTTTGCCTTTTCTCATTTTGCCATTCCATATCTCGCCTTTTCTCAATTCGCCTTCACCTAACTTGCCTTTGTATTATTCTGCCTTTGTCTCAACTTGCCTTACTCCCAATTCACCTTTATCTCATCTCGCCTCATCCCAAATCGCCTTCTCATATTTCGCCTTCGTTCTATTCTGCCTTTGTATTATTTTGCCTTTTCTCTTTTCGCATTTTCTCGATTAGCCTTTGTCCCATTTCACCTTCTTCCCAATTTGCCTTTTCTCATTTTGCCATTTCCCATCTCGCCTTTTCTCAATTTGCCTTCGCTTATCTTGCCTTTGTTTTATTCTGCCTTTGTCTTTACTGGCCTTTTCTCAATTCACCTTCGTCCCATCCTGCCACATCCTACTTTACCCTCTAATACATATTGCATTACTTCTCATCATACATATTATCAATGTTTGTTGAAAACTCACACGGAATAACTCTTTGACAAATGTTTGGGTGTAGAATATTAGTTTAAGGTCATGGAATGCAGTTTTTAAGAAAAGGTAAAATGAAACAAAGGCAAAATAGGAAAAGGTAAGATGAGACTAAGGCAAGATGGAACAAGGCAAAATAGGAAGAAGGCAAAATAAGAGTAAGGCGAATAAAGACAAAGGCAAGATGAGAGAAGGCGAATTAGGAAGAAGGCAAATTTCGACAAATGCGAATTGAGACAAGGCAGACTAAGACAAGGCGAAAAAATACAAAGGCAAATTAAGATAAAGGCAAAACTAGATAAGGCCACTTAAGAAAAGGCAAAAAGATACAGAGGCAAAACAGGACAAGGCGTGGTAGAAAAAGGCAAATAGAGACATAGGCAAAATGAGATAAGGCGAAGTAGGAGAAGGCGAAATGAGAGAAGGCGAATCGAGGAAAGGCGAAATGTACACTTTTTGAAGGCGAAATGGGAAAAGGCGAAATGAGATAAGGCGAATAGAGCATGTACCGTACTTATATACCGGTAATGTATTCAATTATCGTAATAATTAGTTCAAGTGTGATCATTGCTTTTGATCACATACGCATCTTCGGGTAGGCCTACAGTCCGACATACTCCGTGCAATTGACAGGGGTGATGCTGCTAATTTAGTGCTCCTAGACCTATCCGCGGCTTTTGACACTCTTGATCACAAGACTTTGATCAGACGTCTGGAGTGTTCCCATTGTATTACGGTACGGGCGTTGCCTTGGATCGTCCACTTCATATCTTAACTATCGGTCGCAGTTAGTTGTGATTGATGGTTGCAGTCAGAGCTCTCTGTCCTAAAGATCGGGGTTCCGCGAGGGTCTGACAGACGGTGGACTTTAAAGGGAGACTCCACTCATTGTAATGTAAACTTTTGAATTTTTATCAAACCATGGAGACTATTGCCACGAGTTGTGGTGTCATTTGTGTCCATAGGCTGAAGACCTTTATTGTAGTGAATGACCTAATACTGTGACTGCCTATGCCTATTTGTTGTACCTTCCTAAATATGCATTGAACACATATGACATCACATGTGCTATGCAATGGTCCCCTTGGGATGCAATAAAAATGCTTAAAATGATGAGTTTGCTGATATTAAAAAAAAATTATGACATGTTGCAGATATAAATGAATTTGAATATGTATTAACGACATTTCAAAAATTCAAACATTTACACAATGAATGGAGTCTCCCTTTACGTCCACGTAACGTTGACGCATCATGTAAGTCATGGCTGGAGCGCTAAGTCGAAAAGTTCGGGGTGGGGGGTGAGGCACAAGTCAATTCAATTTCCTGACATTTGAATCGCTAAACCAACCTTCGTGGTTCTTCCTCCCTGGTGCGTACATGGGGCAAATGGAAGTCACTAGTGCCTAATGATACAATCAGATCAACAGCTTCAAAAATTTTGATTCCGGAAAATGAAATGTGTGTAGAATAGACCAATATTCAAGAGTGACGTACGGTAATACAAATTACAAGAATATATCAAGTAGCTGCAATCGATTGACCAAAACTATCGATTGGCATTCTAGGTGATTCACTGAATATCTGCCTGTTTTTTTCCCGACGTGCAAGCAGTAGAATCATCAATTTAAAAAGATCAGGCTCTCGCGAGTCAAATAAGGGTGTAACAGTTTTTATTAATAAGTCGTAGGAGTTTCAAAATACATGTACATATTTTTTTGTACTTACTTACGCCTTCATTGAGGGTATTAAGTGAACGTCCACGAATAGACATTTCTGGTAGCTCGACTTGAAAGTGATGATTCTGGAAATTGACTTCCTGACCATGCAGAAAGTGCCAAAGGTGTGGGCCGGCCGATTGCAATGAAATTTGGTGTGTAGTTACCACCTGTTGAGGGACAAAAGCACGCCAAGTATTGGCCCAATCAATTGACTGGTTGGGGAGTAAATAGCAAAAGTGTGCTTTTATAGGGATCAAAGTAGGCATTCATGATTAAGCTAATGCAGGGTCCTGGATGACAAAGCTGGTCTGAAATTGTAGGGTGAGACTTCATCTTTAAAAAACAAAGATAATGATTGTCCGCTCTTCCCATTGCAGAGATATGCCTGTGTATATGTAGACGTTTAATGTAGGCCTACTACAAATGAGCGACATATCCATAATACATCAGTAGTACATCAGTAGTGCATTTATGCACGACTGTGCACCTGCATATCTCTGCAATGGAAAGAGCGAACAACGATTTTATTCTTTTAATAAAGAGAGGCATCACCCAACTCTCTTTCCCTGATGTGCTCACCTTCCTCATGCAGAGGGTCCGCAGTTCGTTGTAGAACAAACCATTTTTTTTATACGAGAGCAATACAGTACTAAAAAAGAGTGATTTGGGACAAAAGAAAAATTGGAAAAAATTACAGGGGGCATATATTTTCATTAACGTATATAAGGGTCTATAGAGGTTCTTCACGTGACGTCACAGCTCCAAATATCCGCCATATTGGCCGTCAAATGACGCAACGTCACAGCATCAACGCAGCGTTTATGACGTGGTTTGTACGTTGTCGGCAGTCATCGGACCTCTTCTACACTATTCTACAGCAAGCCGTATGGACGATTCGCTTTGTATTCAACACGGTTTTCACACCAGACCAACTACTTATGCTCAGAAACTGTGAGAGGTAAAGTGATTTGTTGAGTTGTATGCTCCCAGTGGTCTGTACGGGCCGCTGAATGTTCGAACCGAGAACAAGATGGCAGCCTCCATGGCTTCATTTTGACGGCCAGTATGGCGGCCGTGTGACGTCAGTGAAGAACCTCTATTGAAGTTGCCTGCCAACGCGTGAAAATTCACTCAAACGGACAGTATTTTGATGAAAACTTACTCTTACCTTAAAAAAATAATTTGGCAGTGTTTTTGCCCCTTACTTCCAAACGGTGTCACCAATCTCCGAAATATTTGGCCTGTCCTCATTGTGCCCCAAGACCACCTTCTGGTAGGAATTTGAGCCAAATCTGCCGACCTCCCATCTTGGCACTTTTTGCAGATATTGCCTGGTCCACACTGGAAACACACTTAAACGTTCTGTACTTGTACATTTAGGTACATTTAGGTAAAGGAGGAATACGCCGTAATTAAAGGAACATTATCATTAGCGAATTAATGTAGCCCCATCCTTTCAATAAACTTCATTATAACAAATTTTGCCGTTGAACCACCTTTCTTACGTAGCTAACATTAATGTTGGCTAATTTGTACCTCAGGTTTAGCGCCGATGGAGGCAGCCATTGCGCAATGCGATATGACGTAGCTCCGGCTCACTTGTTTACGCCACGGTGACGCCACGACGTCACTCATCGGCCTTTAACCTCAGATTTGTGCAAAAAATGGTAGAAATGGCATCCGATTTCAGCTTTTTTTTACTGTGCCTCCAATTTGTTCTGCCTGCAGGTCCCTCACGTAGCCTTCGTCACTGAAATGGTTACTGCACAAGCGATATTTGTCGCCATTTCTGCCTCGCTCCACCACGTCCACTGCTCTAACGACGTGACGTGACTATGGTCATGACGCGGAGGTGAGCCGGTGCTACATCATAATGTCGCGAGATTTATTGCCAGGCCTGGAAAAAAGCGTCTGCTGCCAGGAGAATGGCTGCCCCCACTCCAGGAAAACAACCTTATTCAAAGTCAATTTTTTCAGTGGTGTATTGGGGAATTGTCTTGTACTTTGTATTATCACTACAAATGATCCATGCGGAATGTACTTAGGTCACGTTTAAACGCTATGATAATGTTCCTTTAATGGGATGTTGTTCATCAAACACTTTCTTTTATCAAAAGTTTTACATCTTTAAACAACATCTACAGTGTAAAAACAGCGGCCACTGTGTGTTCTGTTTGAGAACACACTTTTAATGGACTAGAAAAAAGTTTGTGTTTGTTGACTTCAAAATCTTTTTTTAAACTTTGATTTACATACGAAACACATATCTTCCTAAATATCTGCTAAATCGAAGAAGTTAGGATGCACAAGAAGGCTTCCAGCATTGTCAAGAACAATGGGATCTACGGAATTCCACAGCCTGGTTCCCAGGCTGTGGAATTCACTGCCGGTTTCACTGCGCAGTCTCGCAGACACAGTGACAGTATCTTTTAAGAAACATCTCATTTATTTGTAAAATATTTTGGGTAGTTTTATCAAGAATATATAAGTACCGGTACCAAGAATGTACAACTCCAAATATGTGCCAAAAGTGAGTTTACTAATTTGCCTGTGGTGATCCTGTTACTGAAGGGATCTTAATTTGTGAATGATTATTGTGTAGGGAAGATCATTACGAACAAAATGACACCTCCCGCAGTTGTATGCACTCAGAAATAACCGAACTACAGAGCAGTTTTGAATGGACCATTTTTTCGACAAATTGATATCGTACTTGATCTCTGGGTCGGGCACTCTGACCTAAACAACAAATCCATGGTTTCACCAAAATAAAAAAAAAATGTATGCCAGTAATATGCCTGTAACTTTACATAAGAATATTGGCGTTATTATTAATAATACAATAATTCAGTCAACAACCCTTAAATCTAAACATTGGTTATTTAATTAGGAGGCCTATAATTACCGTACGCCCTCTATTATCAGAAAAAGTAACTTAATGCCCACCCGTTTGATTGATTACTAAGTTGTACATTCTTGGTACTTATATATTCGTGGTTTTATGTATAGTTTCTGTTCTCTCTCCTTTTAATTTGACCCTTGTCCATTGTTTTATAATTGTCTTAATTAATGTCATTCCATTTTTCTTCTCTTTTTCTTTTTTTTTCTTTTCTTTTTATGTACAGTGCTTAGAAAATGTTTTAATCATTAATTTAGCACTTTAATTAAATAAATTATTATTATTATTATGTAAGAACACGCGGACGCGTCGCAGGCATTCATTATCTGTTACAGGGCATGTGTTTAGTTATTATTATTATTATCATTTATTCGTACTTAATGTACAATTGATTGTGCTTGTTGTGCATGATGGTGCAGGTGCAGAAATCAAATATATACAAAGTCACCAAAAAATTCATTGGAATTCTAAAACATTGACATGATTATAGTGAAGGAATTAGTGAGCAGTCGGAGGCAACATTAGTGCTAATCTCTCATGATAACTTACTCGGTACACAGTTGGTTTATTATGACAGTCATGCACATCAACATACACACAAAACAGGATCGGTGACAAAACCCCTCCCTGTTTAATACCATTTTTCACACCAAAACTTCTACTCTTTACACCATTCCAAGCTACATTTGTCTGCTGGTTTGTGTACAATACAGCCAAGAACCTGGCTACGACCGGGCAACAGCCCTTCTCTAACAGTAGTTTAAATAATTTAAGGGCAAGCCGTTGTTGCACATTTTCATATTGCTTCAATTCAGGCCCCTCTGAGAAAAGCAGTAAAGACACCCCCAGTTAACTGTTTTTATAGTCCAATGTGATCACTGTGTTTTATAGACACAGGAAATCAGCCAAATCTCAAGAAATACAAGTTAATTACATTATGTAATAGAAAACAAAGAAATTTGCCCAACATGAAAAACAGGTACAATTTTATCAGAGAAGAAGCGTGTAAATGACACATTCAGGGAGTGGCAGCAATGTCACAAACCCATAGAACCTGGGGTGGCGAGGATGTGTTGACCCACACTTCATGCACACCATACTAGTCCGGACGCAAAGCCGAAAAGTGTTTCTTCTTGAATAACAGCATTTTTTTCCAGTTTTCATATATTTGGATGGTGTGGGATCGGAATCCGTCGAGTGCCACTTTGGCACCCTTGAGCGTTTTTAGAAATTCGCGTTTCCATGGCAACGGACGACGATTTCAATGAATTTTGTTAAATGCCGATTATTTCATAATTAGAAGTGATATTTATTTGATTCAAACGATTATTCATATATTTACAAAGCTCAGCTAACTTTTTGGGCCATTGCCAATTTCATCCAAGGTCAAGGTCACTTGCAAAGGTCAAGGTTATATCGAAATTTCGATATTTTTTCACGTACATCTCAACGACGGCGGACATTCAACAAGCACGTGCCCACACCACAGATTGTATAACTAACTTTTTTTTCTTTTAAAAAACTTCCGTAGGTATTATATTTTCATTTGATAAGTATTACGCCCAATATTATCTTGAGCGTTCGAGAGGAGGGCGTTAGGATGTAACTACACCCTTGCGCATTTGGACGTCATTTTTGGTCAGTAACAGCTGTGCGTCAGTTCATCATGCGACGTCATGTCCAGTCATTCATAAAAATACCACTTACCCTAAAAGAAAAGGCGTGATTTTTCAAGAACTGGTAGCATTCGACCTACTTAATGGCGTACAAAACGCCTACCGCAATCTAACTTCCGGAAAGGTCCTATTTCCAATATGGCCGCCAGTTGCCATAAAATGGCGTAACTCGAGAACCATTCATCATAGAGTGATGGTTTTGGTGTCCACCCCTAGGTTTTAGGGGTCAAGGAATCTACTGGGATAGGTCACATAACTCTCCTTTCACCAGGGGTGATAAATATCCAAGATGGCCGCCAATATGGCCGCCAATGATCATAAAATGCCCATAACTCGAGAACCGTTCGTTATACAGTGATGGTTTTGGTGTCGATTCCTAGGTTTTAGGGGTCAAGGAATCCATTGGGATATGTGTCATTACCCTCCCTTCACCAGGGGTGATAAATATCCAAGATGGCCGCCAATATGGCCACCAATTATCATAAAATGGCCATATCTCGAGAACCGTTCGTCATACAGTGATGGTTTTGGTGCCGATCCCTAGGTTGTAGGGGTCAAGGAATCCATTGGGATATGTGTCATTACTCTCCCTTCACCTGGGATATAGAAATCCAAGATGGCCGTCACTATGGCTGCCACAGTTGCCCTAATGGCCATAACTCGAGAACCATTCATCATAGAGTGATGGTTTTGGTGTCCACACCTAGGTTTTAGGGGTCAAGGAATCTACTGGGATAGGTCACATAACGCTCCTTTCACCAGGGGGTGATAAGTTTCCAAGATGATAATTGATAATTTTATGATAATTGGCGGCCATATTGGATATTTATCATCCCTGGTGAAGGGAGGGTAATGACACATATCATAATGGAGTCCTTGACCCCTAAAACCTAGGGATCGACACCAAAACCATCACTCATTGGTGATAAATATCCAAGATGGCCGCCAATATGGCCGCCAATTGATAAAATGGCCATTACTCGAGAACCGTTCGTCATACAGTAAGTCATGCAGAAGTCAAATATAGGGTTTACAAATAGGGTGTGAGTAACTCTGGAGCAATCTTTTCGGGTTAACTAAATGTTTGACCTCACCCAATGTAGTTACCCAGAAAATCCTATCGATTTTCATCAGCTGAGCCAAAATTTACCCCAGTGGCCTACCGGTAGGGAGGTTTGCGTACCCCCGGTGGGCCATCAGCGGCACCCACTGGTGGGCCCACGGCAGAGTAGCGAGTGGGCCACTGTGACATTTTGATTTGACCTACTGTACTTTTCAAGGTCTGATAGAATCTAATGATTGTCCCGTCTTTCTGATGTCCTCATGCAATGTTTGTCACAGGATTAAGGGTCTTGGTCAATGTAGAGTCCAATTCAATGGCGCTGCTTAATCCGTAAATGTACTGTTGGGGGGATATCACATGTGGGGGGGGGGGCATTAAGATTTTATTACACCGCGGATTGAATAGCCACGGCGAGACATGACCACCTAAAATCCCTTGTGCCCAAAACGTAACACGGTTTGTTCCACATGAAAGTACATGTACATCTTATTGGACATATTTCTGCATCAAAATTTTGGAAATTGGGAAATATCGTAGTGGCGTAATAGCTCATCAGAAAAAAAATCTTAAAGTATGTAACTACACTGTGAGTTTTGTTGCAGTTATGATAGAGTGAACATTTCTAAGGATTTAATGTTTTGTTGCATCCATATCTGTTGAGCGGTTGCGGAAATATTTGAGATTATCAAAATTTCGATAACTTGAAAATTTCCTACTTCGACTTAATATGGTGGCCAGTCCGCTATCTTGAAAATGGACCTTTAGCCAACATCGCGACATGAAGAACAGCAGCTAGAATGCTGTAACTTGGTACGAATATGAATGTGGAAATCTTCTATATGTTCGCCAAATTTTGGCTCGGTTGCTCTTCAAATATGGCCACCAGTCGTCCATCTTGAAAAATGTACTTTTGCTCATAACATATGAACAATGCCACAAAGAAAGTTCTAAACCTAATATGATGTATAATGGAATCGCAGCAGATTCCTTGACCTGCAGAACCTACTGGTGAACACCAAAACCATCACTCTGTGATGAATGATTCTCGAGTTATGGCCATTATGGCAACTGTGGCGGCCATATTGACGGCCGTCTTGGATTTCTATACCCCAGGTGAAGGGAGACTAATGACACATATCCCAGTGGATTCCTTGACCCCTAAAACGTAGGGATCGGCACCAAAACCATCACTGTATGACGAACGGTTCTCGAGATATGGCCATTTTTTGATAATTGGCAGCCATATTGGCGGCCATCTTGGATATTTATCACCCCTGGTGAAGGGCGAGTAATGACACATATCCCAATGGATTCCTTGACCCCCTAAAACCTAGGGATCGGCACCAAAACCATCACTGTATGAGGAACGGTTCTCGAGATATGGCCATTTTATGATAAATTGGCGGTCATATTGGCGGCCATCTTGGATATTTATCACCACTGGTGAAGGGAGAGTAATGACACATATCCCAATGGATTCCTTGACCCTTAAAACCTATGGATCGGCACCAAAACCATCACTGTATGACGAATGGTTCTCGAGATATGGCCATTTTATGATAATTGGCAGCCATATTGGCGTATATCCCAATTGATTCCTTGACTCCTAAAACCTATGGATCGGCACCAAAACCATCACTGTATGACGAATGGTTCTCGAGATATGGCCATTTTATGATAATTGGCGGCCATATTGGCGGCCATCTTGGACATTTATCACCCCTGGTGAAGGGAGAGTAATGACACATATCCCAATGGATTCCTTGACCCTTAAAACCTAGGGATCGGCACCAAAACCACCACTGTATGATGAACGGTTCTCGAGTTATGGGCATTTTATGATAATTGGCAGCCATATTGGCGGCCATCTTGGATATTTATCACCCCCTGGTGAAAGGAGTTATGTAACCTATCCCAGTAGATTCCTTGACCCCTAAAACCTAGGGGTGGACACCAAAACCATCACTATGATGAATGGTTCTCGAGTTATGGCCATTTTATGGCAACTGGCGGCCATATTGGCGGCCATCTTGGAAATAGGACCTTTCCGGAAGTTAGATTGCGGTAGGCGCTTTGTACGCCATTAAGTAGGTCGAATGCTACCAGTCCTTGAAAAATCACGCTTTTTCTTTTAGGGTAAGTGGTATTTTTTTATGAATGACTGGACACGACGTCGCATGATGAACTGACGCACAGCTGTTACTGACCAAAAATGACGTCCAAATGCGCAAGGGTGTAGTTACATCCTAACGCCCTCCTCTCGAACGCTCAAGATAATATTGAGCGTAATTCTTATCAAATGAAACTATAATACCTACGGAAGCTTTTTAAAAGAATAAAAGTTAGTTATACAATCTGTGGTGTGGGCACGTGCTTGTTGAATGTCCGCCGTCGTTGAGATGTACGTGAAAAAATATCGAAATTTCGATATAACCTTGACCTTTGCAAGTGACCTTGACCTCGGATGAAATTGGCAATGTGCCAAAAAGTTAGCTGAGCTTTGTAAATATATGAATAATCGTTTGAATCAAATAAATATCACTTCTAATTATGAAATAATCGGCATTTAACAAAATTCATTGAAATCGTCGTCCGTTGCCATGGAAACGCGAATTTCTCAAAACGCTCAGGCTGGGTTTCCTCTTCCATTACTTTTTTTAGTCACAGTAAAGAAAATCACTATTGAACACACTGTTTAACATTATTGAACAATAGGGATTTTCTTTACTTTGGCTAAAAAAAGTAATGGAAGAGGAAACCCAGTCAGGGGTGCCAAAGTGGCACTCGATGGATTCCGATCCCACCCCCTCCAAATATATGAAAACCGTGAAAAAAATGCTGTTATTCAAAAAGAAACACCTAAGCCCAAAATCGGGGTTTTGCGTCCGGACTATACGCGCTCAATATGTAAACGAGTCATCTTGGCCAAGGATCTCAAACATGGCGGAAATTGAGCGAAGTTTACTTTATCGCCGATAGTGTCCTGCACGATAAAAAGTGATCGATGGCGCTTATTCGACCATCGCGCCGCATGTTCTGTTTCCATGAATACTTACCTTTCAGTACCCATCCTTTTCGTAGAATAAAAATCAGTAGATGATTAGAAATCACACGATTTGTATAGTTGACATTTTTGGACATCATCCAAATATTGTCATCTTCGTTTTGCGGTGCGCGTAGGGATACATTCAGTTAATTTTCATATCTGAGGTTGCCAGGGTACAAAATGGTGCAGAGGAAACATATACAAATTCGGTAAGTATTTCAGTACTATTTTTCGTTGAATTATTGACAGAATATGACCGAAAATCGAGTTTTCCTAAGATTTACATTTTTCAGAGTACGACTTCCTGTTTGCGTGATGTGTGCGCAGGCGTAACATGAATTCATCAAGTCGGGCACACTTTCGTAAAAACGTCAAAATTTCCAGCTGTAAACGATCGCAGGCAACGAATTATGTCCGATCGTTGTTCAGATGAGTGGCTAACAGGCTGTCACCACATACACCTCTTGATGGTAAGTCATAAATGCTGGATGCTCATGAAATCAACGATTTATTATCGAAGTTTGAACCGGATGTTTTGCTTTCTGTGCATTGACAATGCCATTGTACTGGTGGTGCATGCATGCACTGTCACTGACCATGCTGACTGTGCCAGCGTACAGATTAGGCTAACCCTTGGCTTGTGCACCTGACTGCATGGTTGAACATGCCCCGTGTCAAAACGTTCGGCTGGAAAAGGAAAGGGCCCATTAGCCAGGTCCCTGCTCCCACTTCTGGGCCAACTAGCCCTAGGCCTAGGCCTAGTTGTGGTATACTTGAAAACAATGTCGTCAATGAGCATGATGAAAGAGTGACTGTCTCACTCTCACACTCAGACTCGAGAACAGTGGAGTCAGAGAATGTGGTACGCCTATGTCTCATACTGCCCCTGACCCTCCTCCTGGTATTAGTGGTATTAGAAGGCCTAATCATGGGAATGTTGGTGAGTCTTCGTGTGGTAGTAGTTGTCCTACCTACTGTATGCAACCTCTCGGCCAACTGAAATTTACATTTGCTAAGATAACAACCTGTGCAAACGAAGAAAAAAATGAAGCCAATACATGCACCTCCTCTCGTCCCAAACTCAAAACGAAAACGGTACCGGTATGATAGGTTTTCATGTAAAATGGTGACCCCCCACGAAACTGCAACTTGGTAGAGAGGAGCCAATATTAGCTAACTTTGATGGCGAATTCCGTCTAGTGAATTTGAATCTTCTGCGTGACAACGTGGCCAAGTTATCACTGCATGCTGCCACATGCCCACAAGCCATTCAAGTTGCTACTATTGGCCAGTCTCCCTTACGCCTTTGCTGTGAGACCTCTCATTGTGGTCTTGCATCCATCCTCTTGTGTCAGTGCTTGGGGTGTTTGCAAAAATTTTTTTATAAATACATCACCAAAGATGGAGATGGAAAATGGTGCCAAAAGATTCGAGGTGAACGTTAGAGCAGTGTGGGGGGAAATGTCTTCTGGGGGCGGGTCAGCCAAATTAAACGAATGTGTGGCAACTTTGGGGATGAATCATATGAGTTGCCGAATGTTCACTGACCTTGAAGAGCAAATTGGTCGTTGGTGGAAGCGGGCCCTGCAGTTAGAAATGCTGGCTGCTGGGCAGGAAGAGAGGGAATTGGCAATCAAGAGGGGTGATTTTGACGAGGGGGTCCCAGCTACCACAGTAATCTTAGATGGAGGGTGGGGGAAACGTTCACACAAGCATTCATTCAACTCGCTGTGTGGGGTAGTGGTGGTCATTGGTTTTTACTCCCAGAAACTTCTGCATCTCGAAATCAGAAATAAATGTTGTTACATATGTAACAGGGCTGAACAGGGGAACACTAATCCAAAACCTCACACCTGCTTCAGAAACTGGTCGGAAAGCAGCCAGGCGATGGAAGCAGATGGGGCCCTGGCTGCTTTTAATGAGTGTGAGGATGTTCACGGCCTCCGGTACCTACGCCTCGTTGCTGATGGCGACAGCTCAGTCCTGGCAAGATTGATGGCAGAGGGACCACCTTGGTGCCCGCGTATACAGAAACTGTTATGTGCCAACCATGCGTGCAAATGCCTCAGGTCTCACCTTGAGGGCCTTGTTGCCAGCAATCCAAACTACAAGGGGGCAGGAGGACTCACCAAGGCCATGCCTGTTAGGCTTGTTTCCTGTGTGAGATGTGCAATCCGCATGCGGGCCGGGGCCATGTCGATTTAGAGGAATCGGAGGAATCGAAGGAATCAGAGGAATCTGGTTGGAAAAACCAGAAAATCACCGTATGATAAAGTATAAAATTACCAGAATAGTTAATTCACAACATTTCCTGGGCTATTGAGTTGTTATAATAAACTCATCATGACCGAGGTTGGTGAAAAGAGAGTCGAATGACTTGAGGGCCGAAAGCCAGCACCTTAGTAGAAAAAGCGCCGAATTGCAAGTTCCGCTAAAGCTATCGTGATGTTAACTCCATCACATGGATGTATTTTTATATTTAGTACATGATAGCGGTGTGATGTTAGTGTCTGATGGGCTGCAGACTGTATTTTCCTCTGATTCCTCCGATTCCTCTGATTCCTCTAAATCGACATGGCCGCGGGCCGGTGAGTCCAACCGCCATGTGGCAGTCCAAAAGCTTCGACATGACATCATCAATTCAGTGTATCATGTCTTTGGGGCCCATGAGCAGTGCAGTTAGGAATACTGCAAATCCAAGGCTACTGCAGCTGCGTGCTGGTACATGTAGTGAGGATCCTGCTTGTTCTTATCCTGCAGACGAAGACCCTGACCCCCTCCCTGATGACCTTGATACTGCCCTGCTGAATCAGCAGAGATATTGGTCAGAAGGGATGTCTTTGAAAGAGCAGGAGAATTCCAGAACTTCGTCCACCAGAGACATCTCTGGGCTTGACAAGGCCATGTTGAATGACATCCTGGTGCTCCTCAATAGAACAGCAGACAAGGCTGAGCTCCTTGTAAGGAATGTCACCAGCAATTTAGCTGAAAATTGGATGGGCATCAGGATGAAATTCGATGGCGGTAAGGTCATTGACCGTAGCCAGAGAGGTTCTTGGCACGGACGTTGCTATGGAGCCTCCCTCCGACGAAACATGGGGGCGCAGTGGTCACCCAAGTCTTGGGAGCTGGCCACCAGTTTACCTGCAAGTAAATCTTGGAAGGACTACTGTCGTTTTGTGGAGCAACACCAGAGGAATGCCTCCCGGAGTGCAGCCAAGCCAGAGGTGCGGGCCAGAGCCAGGAAGCGCAAGGCGGTTGGGAAAAGAGTGGCTGACTCCAAAAAGGCCAGAAGAGAATATGGAGCAGAGAGCCTTGACGCTTCCCAGGATTTGTCCCCCTCTGATTTGCAGGCAACCATGGATGCATTCTTCGCAAAGGAGGTGGTGGTAACGCAGGCTGAGGCAGCGGAAATTGAGAAGGGCACCTCGGGTCAGTCGTTGTGTGGGCGCTGGCACACAGAACGAAAGAAAAGGCTGACTGCATCCAATTTTGGATGTATCGTCAAGTTACGGCCGACCACTGCAGTGACAAAAACAGTGTCGCGTCTCTTGCATTCCAAATTCTTAGTCTCTGCATGCACTAGGAATGGTTTGCGCCAAGAAAGGGTAACAATACAGGAGTACATCTTCCACCATGCCACCCGGGGCAACAACTACAATGTCACCCAAACAGGCCTACATATCGACCCTCAAGCACCCTATCTTGGGGCCAGTGTAGATGGTTTAGTTGTGGAAAATGGCACCAGTGTTGGCATCTTGGAAATAAAAAACGTCCTGCTCAATAAAGCCATCAACCTTTCGGAGGCAGCAGCACAGAAAAAGGACTCCTGCCTGGAAATTAGGCCCAACAATGGTACCCTTGCCCTGAAAAAAAATCATGATTACCATTACCAAGTCCAGGGTCAGTTGGCAGTCACTGGGGCTAAGTGGTGCGACTTTGTCGTACGCTGCGTTGATCCTTACCAGCTCCATGTTGAACGAATTTTTCCGGACCCTGGCTTCTGGGCTGCCATGTCAGCCAAACTAAAGTCCTTTTATTTTCTGGTACTTCTACCAGAGCTTGCTTGTCCCCGCGATGGGAAGTTCCCAGGGATCAGGGAACCTGGTGATGAATGGGTAGGTACATGTATATGTACGTTTTGATGACACCGGCATATGAGGTACTGTAAAACCAGAAATGTTGATGTGCGGTTCATTTTTGCATCTTACACGACCAGTAAGAATCAGAAAAATGAAAAGCAGCAGAAAAACAACTTTCCATGCAAATTCCTCTTAGTCTTAGGCATGCATCAAAACACTAAAATTATGGATCACGCAATGTATTTTGATCTCCTGCAAATGCGGAAGAACATGACCGTGAAAATATCTGGGTTTACAGTATCTATCTCTGGTTTGGTAGGTAGAAGACAACTGATGGGAAATGTGGTTTCGGAGGTGTTCTTCCTTCAGTCTTCAATAATTTCACCTCTTTTTTAGGGGTGGATCCCTTATTTAGTTCATCAACTGATTTAGCACCCCCTGGCGCACACAACTAATATTTCTCTCACCTTGTGTATTTTCAGAAACAGGCATGCTCCTCCTACATGAAAATGGCACCAGGCAAGAGGAACACAAGCAGGCGGATGCCCTCAGACACCATCAGGAAACACACAAAGAAACCAAAAGTCTGAAAGGTACATGTATGAAGCAAATTGCACAGGGTTTTCATATCATTGTATCTTGGATTCAATCACTTCATATCTTTCTGAAATTGCTTCCATTACTCATTTGAGTACAACAAATTGCGCAGTTACTGACCTTTCTTCTTTTTCCCAGGTTGGTTATAACATCAAAAAAAAAGGATAGTATAAGCCAAGTCATCTCCGGATGTCACCAATTTGGACCCCAACCGGGGTCTTCCTCAGTCACTTTCTAGTAGAGAGCAAAGGAAAGCAAAGGATGCTGCTTGCAACTCTTCACAGGAAGATGGAAGCCGTTGAACAGATGACCGAATCTTGGATTTCTCTCCATCCAATGTAATCATTTGAAGGTTCTGCGATAGGCTGTTGGAAGCAAAAGAAGAGTGCGAGTCGCACCCTTCTGGGAGACGGGAACTGATCAGGTAAATACCGTACCATTGCTACTGACTGCCATCATGTCCAAAAGGGGCGTACTTGCACTCCTTGGCATGGCACCTCTCATGTCAAATCCTCTGGTTTCCTCCATTTGGATATCAGATTACTCTATGCATGTGTTTCAGTGATAGAGACACAGAAACATGAATAACATTGTTTCTGTTTGCAAAACTTGCTATAACTGAATAAGACAAGGAAGAGGTTGGCTGTGTTATTGCTCTGTAATTGGGTAGTATCAAAAATAGATAAGCTTGCTTATCTGTTTTTGGTAGTATCTTCTTAGCATTGGCATTCGTGTACTGCATGCGTCTCAAATTGACATTATCTTTTTCCAGGCAAGAGCAACTGCTTTGACTGCAAGGCTGGAATGCCCTTGAATTGACGAAGCCAGACGTTGCACAAAACCGCTCATGATGACTTTGGTGGTGACTGTCTCTTGAAGCGGCCTCAAAGGAAGATGAACTATAGAAAACGGATGAAGCAGATAATGAGATAATACCGTACTGACTGTGGTGTTGGTGAACAAACACAACTTATCAGGACAGCTTTGGTGTGATAGTGCAAATCAAACTAATCTGCATTGTTGAAAGGAAACTTTCCATGTGTTTTGTTGCATTTAGAATTGTCTAAGGCGATCAGAAAAGGACACATACAGAACTGAATTGTGGACTTGTCATTTGAGAAATCCTTTCTGTGACTATATAGTGTGACATGACTAAAGCAACCTGCCGAGGGATGTGAATTGTCATTCTCAATGATGTTTTCTTAGGTGATGTGGTCATGAGTATGATAGTATGTCTGTTTCAGCTTGACCCAAAGTATCATGTGGTGCCCTTTTGCACTCAGCCCCTCTTGCAGTATTGTATGATAACTTTAACAATGGGATTTATGCTTGGTTTCTGAGAAGTGATCACCCCAAATAGTGTAGAGTAGTCTGCAGTTCCTCCAGAATGGGGGATGATCAGGCCAAGTGACCTCCTCGTTTGTCGTTGATGCAATGTACTTCAGAAGGTGTTATGAAAACAGGATAATGTACTCCTATGCTGCTTGTCAAAAAATATTACCAAAGGAGTTACAGTCTAGTTTTAGTTTTCAGCTTAGATGTATGCTGGTAGATTTGCGATGTTGTGTGTATTGAGTACACCTCCTCTTTCATTTGGGTGGCATCAAGTGCCTGATATAGAGTGGGATCTTATCTGCAAACTTATATGCTTGCTTTTCTGTCCACAGGATAGCCCAGGTGAAACTCCCCACTTGTGTTGTGGGTGCATTTTGGTCTGTAAGCTTGTAAAGTGGTGTAAATAAATGAATGATTATTTTTATTGTAATACATTTTCTGTGCTCATGATTCAAACTATGCTGTGATCTTTTGGAAAGTAGGCTAATCTTGGAGTTGTGGTCCTATTGAGATAGGATGCTGACTTTTCAATCACTGATGGTGCAGTGCCTTATCCTAAGGCAAAAATACTTTCCCTCAATGTTGCTGCCTCAGAGGGAGAGATCATCCAGGTGGTCTGTTACGACTTCATTGCTTTGCAACTTTGCTGCAAAACCTCCAAAATCTTCATGGTATGGTCTTCATCCAGTGCATTTTCCCTCTGAATCAGGTGTGGATCCAGACTGAAGATACTACAAGTTATTGTAGGAAATAAACCCCCTATAATTTCCAGCCAGGATTTGGTGTCACACTGCCAGGGCATGAGCTGCAAAGGGTTAATGTTTACCAATGCTCATTTGCATAAGGTCAGGAAGTCAGTGGGACGAGCCTAAAAAGTAGTTCCAGGAAGTAAAATCCACACGTGTCATGGCGACCCGGTGTCGGAAAATCTGGCAGCATTCATGGAAATCGCTGCTCAGTTCTCTATGTCTGTTGAAAATAAGGCTACCTAAACGAGTGGAGTAAGTAGAAACAACATCGAACTTCATGTTCGGCATGTTGTTAGATCTTCAAAATGTGTCATTTCTTCGGAAAGTGTTCCGAAAACAAATCTTTTGTTTCAGCTTATTAGATAATTAGTGCGTTCAATACGCGTCTCATTCAACTCCTTTTGACTTATAGACCCCGCTGGTGCCTTCATTTACGTCATACAACTTGTACTTTTATGGTATTTTGACATCTTTTATTTACGACGCCTGGCCACATTTCAAAAATTCACAACAATGGCTCGCCCTTAATGTAATGCACTCTATCGAATGCTTTGGTGGCATCCAATAACATGGTGTACACACCAGAACCTCTACTCTTGTAATACTGGATTGTTTCATTTAGAACTACAGTACCGGTACACTGTGAAGTTGACGATTTCTTTTTAAAACCAAATTGCAAATCACATGATGTGAAAACCTTATTACATTTAGACAATAGGATGTGATCTAGTACTTTTCCAAGGATACTGCTGAGGGTAATACCTCGGTAGTTTTCCGAGTCATTACATGATTTTCTCTTGTTTTTAGGAATTGGGAAAATAGTAGCTTGTCGAAAACCCTGTGGAACATAAGCATGAGTAAGCATAGCCGTAAAAAGATTTGCAAGGGCCTCGTTTAATTTGTCGGTACCGTTGATCAAATGGTCTGAAAATAATCTATGGTTGCCCCCATGTTTGCCTTTATTCAGCGGATTAATAGCTGATTGTACTTCATCAGGTGTCACAATGTGTCCGTTTCTATCACAAAAGACATGGGAACGTTCATCCCTTAAGGGGTCCATCCACATACAATATTATTGCACAATATGGGGCCCCAAATGGGTGACATGTATTTCTGGCATAATGGATGGGAGAAAGATTGGCAGTAATATTTCCCATTTTGATCCTCATATTGTGCAATAATATTGCAACGTGGAAAAGCCGCTTTATCCTTACATTTATATCTTCCATTAAAACTTGCATGTCATTTTCATCATATGATACACTAGAGTAGAGAGCCTCATATTTATCAGCAAATACCTGTGCAATAGATTCTCTGTCAGTTTTATATAACATGACGCCACGACTAATTTCCAGATTTCTTAACTGTGTTCCTATGCTCAGGTAACCTAATCCCGCCGGAAGAAATTTTTTAAAAATTATTTGAGCCTAGTAAATGTATTGGGAACACGAAGAGCACACGTACATGAGCCTTCTTGGCCTGCGGGGTGACGAGTTAATAATGATAATGACACATCATTTTTAGAGCAATGCCGTGTACATTGGGCCGATTTCACAAAGGGTGTTTAACACTTAGACGCGTGTAACTTCGCTAAATGCACGCACTTCCACCATGCATTTGACGAAGTTACACACGTCTAAGTCTTAAACACCCTGGGCCGTAACTACGAAGCGCGATTAGGCCAACACGCGTGTAAATTCATAGTTATTCAGGTTAAGGGCCTAGAAAACCATTGTTTTGCTACCTTGTACGTTGCTTAATCGGCAGCATTTACCCACAAGATAACCACACGCGGTTAACATTCCTACGTTTACGTGCAGGAGGATCAAAGAAAGGAGTTGAATGACTCTAAACAAGGCCTGTAGGTTGTTTAAATTTTTCTTTTGTCCTCCTGCAGCTAGACAAAGGAAAGGAAGTTAACCGGGTGATTATCCTGCGGGCAAATGCTGCCGATTAAGCAGCGTACAAGGTAGCAAAACAATGGTTTTCTAGGCCCTTAACCTGAATAACTATGTATTTACACGCGTGTTGGCCTAATCGCGCTTCGTAGTTCCGGCCCCCTTTGTGAAATCGGCACATTATTTTCATTTGCAGTTTTTGCTAATTCAGATTTAGGTAATCGTCATCAGCACTACTAAACGGACCGCATGTGGGGCGCATTCGATGGCCAACACTGCAGAACATGTTGATGGAATGACATACACCGTCAGCCAGCGGGAAACAATTTGCAGATACGGAAATGTCGACAAATTGGCACAAGTGTACGAGACGTTTGGTTTCTACAGTCCTATTCCGTTCTTTTTTCTCGGCGTACCTGGTAATACCCTCATCATAATTATTGCAAACAAGGGCAACAATAAAAACATGTCGCCGTCCATCTATATGACAGCCATGGCTGTTGTGGGTAATATTCTGGTGGTCTTGACAAACGTATTCACTCCCTCCTTCTTTCACAAATCGGTGCAAGATGAGAGAGATATCCAGTTTATGTAGGTATTGGTTCGAATATTCCTGATAAGGGAGTAATGACCGCTGTACAGGATGAATCATTTTCATCTAACTTTTTCGTCAATCATTTTGGTCAATATTTTATGTATAGGGCCCTGCCATACACGGTCAATCATTTTCATCCAATCTTTCACAAAATGGCATTACAAAACCAGTCCAGTTGCATAACCTCCATTCATAAAATGACATTCGTAATCAGAAAACTCTAATTCAGGAGGGTTAATTGTTCAATAAATATCCACGCCCGCCGTAGACGGTCAAATTCGTCATTCAAAAATAGGACTGGCTCTATTCCATCAATCTGTGATTGACGCAAAATATTTCATCTAATTTTCCGCCGTACACGATCAATCTTTTTCAAGTTTTTGTCATCCAACTTTGAGGGATCGTGCACAGCGGGCATAAGAAATAAAAGAAATAAAAATGGAAAATAAGAATAGGAAATTTTGGCACTTTTGCGCAAAATTGCGCAAGATTTTCAAATTGGGGTAATTTTTTCCCATTTTGAGAAATATCGCCCGAAAAATCAGACAAAATGTCATGTCATTTTAAGACAATTTCTCAAAATGGGGAAAAAATTCATCCCACTTTGTGAAATTGAAAAAGTACCAAAATTTCCCACTGCTATTTCTTTACAGCCTTGGGCGCTTATCTCGAGAAACTGTTCATGATATTAAGGTTTACATGTAATCATGATGTTCAGAACAGTAACCTGAAAAAGTCCTGGCATTATCTTTATGTAAGACCATCATCACACGCCCTGAGTGCCCAGGACATGAATCTTACTAAACAAAAATCTACGATTTTTCTTACAAGATTCGTACAAGAAACAGCATCGACGGTTTTTCTTAGTAAGATATTGGTTCATGTTTGGCGCTCACTGACGTCAGATGACGTGTCAGAAACGCCGCGCGTGGAGCGAAAATACTAGGCAACAGCGCAAGCGAATCGCCGCGATAGAGGCATGGTTTTTGAAGGCTTACTGTGTTTTGCGTAATCATTACGCCTGGCGTAATGCTGTGGGGAAAACCGGGAAACATGGTACCTTTTTCGATGCCTATGCAGAAACATACGCCCAATGCATGTGCGGCACCTCGGGGACGAGGTCAGTTAGTTCCGCCGAGGGAGTGTTCACTATTGCTAATATCTGTAAAATCGAGCATATTTTTCTCGATTCGATGCAAAATTGCCTTGATAAACCACCTTTGTTGAAGGTACAGTATCAGCTGCCCACCTAGGTAATCCTTATTTTGTTTGTAAAACATGTACCCACCTCCAAAACAGACGAAAATTTATGTGAATGCGGTAATACTGACTTTGGCGAGGCAATCCTGAAACAAGTGGCAAAAGTGGAACATCGCCGGGAAAACCCGAAAAATTAAAAGCCCCACTCGCCACGTGCAGTGTCGTGATGACGTCGTCCGCTCTTGTACGTCGCTGAGTAATAATAGGTACTTCCGGCAAAGCTCCGTATCGTCGGTCCGTATCACGTATGACGTATGACTTTAATACGCGCAGCGCGGCCGGCGAAGCCGACCGCGCGGAGCGCTTTAACACAACACGTGCCCGCGAGAGAAAAAGTACCCAGAATTCATTGCGAATCTATACCGTGAGTTTCATTCGAGTGAGGCAAATATGGCGCCCAAAATGCAACAAGACAAAGATGTAACGTTCACACCGGGGGGATGGAGACAATCCAGAACCGACGTAACGAATTCGCCGTTGTGATTAACTTATCCTTTCTTCGTTTGTGCCTCTTATATTCAACGAGGTGCCCATTGTATTTCCAAAATATTCTCAATACACTTTCGATTGTTTTAATGAACAGATTTAATCGAAAAAAAGTGATTTAAACGCGCGGGTAGTTCTATCGATCGCCGCATTTGCAATGCGGCGCGTTGCTAAGCTTTCCAGGTCTCACTACACAGTTTGGTGTACGTCTCACCCTAGGTGTCACTGAACAGTTTCGGTGGGAACATAATGGCACTCGCATTTCTGGTACTGCGCCCCGTGACTTTACCAGGACTTAGGCCTATACTTTGTCCGTTTGTGCCCCTTATATTTCAAAAATTCTTTAATATTGTTTTAATGAACATTTAATTCAACACTTTCTCTTTGACAGCGAAAAGTTCCCCCGAGTTCCCGCACCGTCTCACTGACGCCGAGACCGCCATTTGCAAAGCAGCGTTGCTAAGGAAAAATGACGTCAGAACTATATGATCACGTGACATCAAGAATGCCCGCTGACACTCTACAAACATCGAGAATTCGACGAGGCCTTCAAGAATTTGTTTAAAAAACTATCAGTAATTTGTTTAAAAACTATTTTCAGCAAAATTCTAATTCATTAGTAACAGACTTGCGTATAATAAACTGCGTATTTACTGAAATTGTGAACGCCGATGTACAACAAGACACTCACCAGTCATGCAAGCCACGGGCTGTAAATATTGATTGTACTTTATTGGAAGAAATACAAATAAATATTCACAATAACATCCACGAAACCAAATAAAGACGTTTATTTAGACATTGACTAGTTAAATTATTTCTTTTCCATGAATAGAAACCCACCAAACATCATTAACATCACATTTTTCGAACTCGAACTCGGTTGTCTGTGCTGCCACCTTTCGACAGTAAGATAAACAAAACATCTGTCGTCTGCATCAGCGTCCCACTCGGAATCGGACAATGGTACAGACGCTGGCCTAGCCTTCTCCGTCTTCCATCGAGGTTTTTGCACCACAAAGTACAATTTGTAGTACAATTTCTATCGTTTTAGAAGAAAACAACAGTTTACGAGGTAAGAATCAGCCTAAACTGACATCATATTTCTTCATTAACCATGAAAAATGAGAGGAATGACCCCACTTCTCTGGACCGCCAAGGCCTAGTAGAAGAGAACGAAAGAGAGAGGCAACAAAAAAGATCAATGCTGGAAAAAACGAAAAGACATGAAAGACCAATTGTCACACTCACAGTTAATGCCACTGATCATCATGCCATTAATAGCACTACCAGTAGAGTACGTAGGCCTACTACATATGCTGCAGCTGTGGGAGGACAAGGCCTGGGCCTTGGTCTACCTGGGCCTATTCACCTTCACGAAGAACACAATTATGCAACATCGAACCGGAAGTTTGCAGGCCTACCTAGGCCTAGTCACGATGATGACCACACTTATGCAGTACCAAACTCGAAGACACCACCAGGCCTACCGGTAGGCCCACCTAGTCAAAGTCATGACCACAGTTACGCTGCACCAAACTCGAAGTTTGTAATCCGGCATCATGGCCATGGGCAACGAACATACGCATCGCTAGTGGCAGGGACTTGGAAGAATAGTGCTGCTGAGCAGAAGGCGGCAAGAAAACAGCCGATTACAGGACCGCTTCCTTCCCAGTCACAAGTTGACTGTGATGAAGTTCCTGCACCTCATCCAATTCATCCAACTGCTCAAGCAACATCTGTATCCGAGGAACACACTGATGATACTATTTTAGATGATACTCATGTGCCTGTGGAAGCAAAAAGAAGAAGAAAATCAACAGAGTTGGAGACTGGTCCCCTTGTTGCAATGGCATCCACACACCAGTCGATTACTTTTCCTGACAGACAATTTCATGTGCAGCAAGTTCCTGGGGATGGGAACTGTTTTTTTCATTGCATGAGTTTGGCATTTCAAGGTGATTTATCGTGCAGCCAGTTATACAGACAATATATCTGCAATACTGTACATGAAAGGTGGGACCAATTCGGTGATTTTGTAGAAGTTTGCCACGATCTGCCCAATAACACGCCAGAAGCATACTGGAGGGAAATGATGGAGACAAATGGATATGCAACTACATGTGAATTACAAGTTGCAGCCAATCTTTTAGAGTGTACATTTGAAGTTTGGGTGCAGGGCCAAAGAAGAAACAGTCTGACTGGAGTAATGGAGAATTGTTACACCAGACAAATTATTCAGAATGAAAGATCTCCAGTATCAAACAAGACCATACCATTGCTACTTAGACACCAGCATTTCTGCCTGTTGGACGAGGACTTTGATGACAATTGCTCAAACAATTTGCAGTCAATCCAATCCGAAAATTCCAGTACATGCCCATGTCCCACTCCCAGTGGTAAGAAATCAAGTGCAACACTTGGAGGTCCTCAAAATGAACGTGACAAAAGGGGAGTCAGTGAATCCAGGAAATACGGCATTTCATTCGATCCTGCCACTGATAATGAAACGTCACGAGGAAGAAAGTCATGTCTGCAAAGAAACAGGAGGAATATTAAAAATGCCCAGAAAAGATCGTCAAGTTTTCCATCTGCAGACAACATTCCTGCAGCAGCACCTGCATCTGGTGACGCAGATTTTGACCGAGCCATGGATTCAATCAGAGCTTTCGAATTGGAACAACTGAATTACAACTTCGACGTTTGTATCGGGTGGGCCAAAAAAACGCATCGAACTTCAAATCTTGATTTCTCGACAACTGTCCAATGAAATTTGGTACCGTATCATTTAAAGATGTTTTGTTGAACGTGTGAAATTTTTGCATTGATAGCTTTGGTATCTGGACCATATCACTCAATTAAAAAATCATTGTAGAAAAATGTGATTCCGGAATCCGGTAAAATACGGGTGGATGAAAAAATCCCAAACTTTAAATTTTAATTTCTCATAAAAGCTTCACTACAACTCAATGAAATTTTTTCTAACACTGCTCCATGATATCGCCCTTAATATGTGAAAGTATTAAACCAATAACTTTAATATCTACGCTGTGGCGCTCATTACTATAACGCCATATTGGAACCGAGCGTTTCGAAGTTTCACCGTTGTCTCCTAAAATATGATGAATGATTACTATAGTTTTTACATTTGGCACCACAATCTTAATACCAAAGATAATGTGTTGAAACTTTCACATATTAGACACAATAGCCACGGAACAGTNTTGGCATTATTTTCATTAGGTATCGTGCATTTCGTGATAACAAGAAAAGATGTGATATTTGATGAGGAAACATCCTAAAATGTCCATCTCCGTACTTCGAAACAACGCAAGATCTTCCCACGAAGTCAGCACACGCCTGAAAGAACGAGCATGCTCGTTCTCTTCAAAACGTGTATATACTCCACTCACTACGTAACCCCACGCGTATAGACTAATGTAAACGGCAGATTGGAAAATCCATTGTCAGTTCATCAACACACGCGTATGTCAACGTACCGTGTCGAGTAATCGTGTTTCGTGTGGCTCTATGTAAACCCAGCCTTATTCGATCGTATCGTCTTCGATTTTTGCTTTTCGCCCGTATGTGGCAGTAACTACACTCTGAAGTCGGTATCTATGGTAAATTTTCTAGCTCCCCGTGCATATTTCTGGCAAGGAAATCACGAAAAATTGAGGGAAAAACATCAAATCTTTCGAATGTAACCAAATCCGCGGCTGCAGACCCGTCATGCTTGTGTTATGGCCAGTAGAAAATATCTAACCAATAAGCCGGTAGCCGGCTGCAGCAGACGGAAGGCTGTTCGAAGTGCGATCAGCTGTGCTCCGTGGAGGCACGTGGCGTCAGTTCGCATGGTTCGTGAAACTAAATCGCGTCATGACGCTGCGTCAGCTCCGTTGAGCTCGCTGTGCTTCAAAACGTGTATATACTCCACTCTCTACGTAACCCCACGCGTATAGACCAATGTAAACGGCCAAATGAAAAATCCATTGTCAGTTCATCAACTCACGCGTGTGTCAACGTACCGTGTCGAGTAATCGTGTTTCGTGTGGTTCTATGTGGCTTGTTGTACTTGACTCGATGACCATGACGCACCACCTCCGTGTATTCGCTGCTGTTACGGACCCCCGTTCCCAATGTACTAGAATGTACTGTTTTAACACAGGAGATATGAGGGGGTCGGTCATATCAGTGCTATCACCTGTGTTTACGCTAATAATAACATAGTCAAGTGGCCTTCTCAGCATATGGTCACCATGGGGTCATTGCTGCCTCACCAGGCTGACCCGATTGGTATCATTTTCCATAGCATGACTAACAAGCAAGCTGCAGTCTCTGGAAGTGAGGTGAGGTGGAGAAGGAGAAGGGAGCTCACCAGGCTAGTGTCGCCCTTGTGGTGATAGACCCTAACTGTGGATGGCTGCATCATTTGTTGAATCACTGGAAATATATTAACTACATATAGGCCTATCTTTGTTGAATGAGAGCAATCCAGTTAATACAAAATGTGCCTGCACCGCCGACAAGACATGTTAGATGAATTTGAAATATAAAATATCTGATTCAGCAAGATCAGATACCTCCCAATTTGAGCAAAAAATCGACGAAGGGGAGCGTCTAGACCTCGTCAGATGCAAAATGCATATTTTGATTATCGTAAAGCCAAAATATGTTCCAACATAAAATATTTTTTTGTATTTTTTTTCAAAGTGGGCGACTTCGAAAAAATCTTTTGGTCCTATCGAAGGTACCGGTAATATAATGTATAGTAGGAGTACGGCATAACACGAAGTTGCACTTCGGCAGCGATTTGCAGTACCGGTGTGGCAGGGATCAAAGTCCCCCTTGAATCGAATACATGGCTATGGAGAAGATCACCATTCGGATTTAAACTTACAATAGCGGGCTATTGTTGGCGGACTTTCATTCCTTGGACATTGATTCCTGTCACACCTGATTGGCAGTTTGGTGATTTTGAACTGCCGGGCGGATGCGATTTTTGCCAGTGTTTCCGGATGTCAGCGTTTCCGATAAATGTTTGGGAAACAATTGCAGATACATGTAGATTGACAAGTCGCAACTTACTCCGTCAGACAGTACTGGCCTAGGCCTACAGGAACACCAAAAATGGGGAACATTCAAAAAACGTCTCACGAGATGACTGTCCTCTCTGCCGTGAACTGATCATGCATAGGCCTACGTGGACAGTGTGCAGTATGGAGAGGATGAGTCATGTCATTCAGCATGGTCAGACAATCATCGCTGTGTCCGCGTAAGCAGGCAGGTTCCTAGGTGTAAGTTGATGTACAAAATGTACCGGTAGGCCTACTACAGTAAAAAACGATGGCCGTGTAGGCGAAATGTATCCAACTCAGCATGAACTGTAAAATTTTGTTTGAAGTTGGTTATATTACCGCCAAGAATCACAACATATTGTACCTACTTGTTTATTGTGTCTAGTTGGGTGAATTAAACTTTCCAGCTATTTGAACGTTTCTTTTTATGAATGAGGGAAGCGAAAAAATCCAAAATGTTAACTTGAAAAATTCTAATTTTTGCCCCTACACTTCAAAATCAATTCATGAATCCCAGTAGTTGTGTCAGTGAGCTTGATGTTGTTTGTCTAGCTAGCATTGATCACTCCCAGCCCCCGATTTATTCAAGAATAGTGGTGCCATACTATTTTCATTTTTGCTTTCAGTTTTTTTTTCATCTGAAGCACGAGTAGGCCTACTATTCAAAAATAGCAACGAGCTGTGTTTCTCAGCATTAAACTGACTGACTTCTCAGCATTAGACTGACTGCATGGGAAGCAGATGCCAAGAGAGTATAACGTTCGACCTCGTGGTCACTGTGTTGGTGAATGACTAGGTCAATATTTCGTCAGGGTAGGTTGGGGTGACAAGATAAAAGGATGATCGATCCAGTCATGCATAATAAGTAATTGAGAACTCCAGATTTCAGTTCAAATGATGTTCCATGTCTTCATTTCTCAAGATGCATCGCCAACTGTACAACCCTAATTGTTCACAACGTTCGTGTCTGGCCTATCATTCGAACTTTTACCCAACATGTCCTAACAATAACAGTTCCTGGTTCATGAAAGAAATGTAAACCAGTCACCTACAGGGAATACTTGACTAAAGGGGCTTAAATAAAACCAAAACGATAATTCATCAACCAAGCTCAGTCTCCCTGGGGCAGTATACAGGGTGGTCCAAAAAAACGCTCAAGCATACTTGCACCACCCTCAGTCCCAAACCATCGGAATGAATAGATGGGGAATCTTTCTACATGTAGAAGAAAAATGAGACCAAGATACATGCACCTCGATTAGGTCCAGTAGTTTTACCCCCAGAGCCATTTTTGTGAAGCAAAATCAGTGGTCCTTAATAAATAACTTGCGAGTGAACCGTGGTGCCAAAAGACGTTAAGTTGTTGTAAAGTTTAAAATAAAGTTTGATTTTCATGTTCGACTTGTACCTGCACCTCATTTTTCGTTTGACCTTTCCACAGGATAATGTTTTTTTCAGTTACAAGGCTACGCTCTTTTGTATGCTCTTGATTGTTCTGTACGGAACAATTCAACAAGGGCCTCGACCTTGCTTTACAAAATAGCGTCTGCAGCTCGAACCACTGGACCGAATCGGGATATCTTGGTGTCTTCTTTCTTCTAGAAAGATTCTCCATCCCAATGCCATCAGAAGTTGTAGACTCTGGGTAAAGGAAGTATGCTTGTGCGTTTTTTGGACCACCCTGCATTGGTCAAACAGGACATCAAGTTATTACCAGGCACTTAGTAACTGGGTAGATCAAAGCTGGTCTTTTCCAGGAAGCAGTTACCTTGATTACCCAGTCGCGTAATCTCTGAGTCTGGTCTATCGGTAACTTTTAAAATGGACGCTAGAAATACCATTCCTACAGTAGGCCTATTTGGTGACTTGTGGCAGTGTAACATTTTACAGTGTGGCCATTTATCAGTGTGGTTCCCACTGTTCGGAACGCACCGGGAAACGGACTCGCTGTTTCTCTACGGGGTGTTTCAAAAAAAAGTTGTCATCTCTAAAATATCTCCTACAACCCAAACCCATGAATATTCTTGGCTCAGATTTTGTAAGCTGCTAGGTGCAGACATACTCATAATGTTTATGTAATGTGTGTATGACGGTGTCTTGTTATGGCGGAACAGTGACCCCAAAAGTAAAAGGGTCCGAAATGCAGGTGTCCTCCAAACAATAAAAGAACCATGATGATGTAAGTGCACTAAGGACATTTCAATGATTGGGCTGAAGGGAACTCTGCAAACCCTTCTGAATGGCCATGTGGAAGGTAGATTCCAATGATCCCGGCAAATTTTGTAGCCTACGCAACAAATGAAATAAATGTTTCATTGCTTTCTGATAAATCTGTCCTTTTTTGCATTTTGCACCTCCTCAGTCCGAGACCTCTTATTTATCCACGCATGAAGCGGTAAGAGCCAAAATTTCTCCAGCACCTCCATGCATCCTGACCTATCTACATACCAAATCTGAGCCAAAATTATTCATGGGTTTGGGTTCTAGGAGATATTTTAGAGATGACAACTTTTTTTTGAAACAGCCTCATTAAAGCTGAACTTAATAGATATAAACCCCAAGCGGCAGAGGGAGAAATTACGAACAGCCACAAGGCACTTCCAAACTACCTCTGAAAACGATACACCCTCTCGGACGGTCACAGTCAAACTGGTTCCCAGAATGCATTTCGCTCCACAATATGGCGGTCGCTAATAATGCCTCTGGAAACAAACGCCCTCTTCACTGCTGCAAGGTTCTTGCAAAACCACTTTTCAGATTAAAATATTAGCGTCAAACGCATCCAATGACTTTGATAATCGTTATTATTTCATTCTATAGCCACAAACTGGGATAATATGGAGGAAAACATTAATTTGATGTTAGGAATTTTGCGCACTACTTTGCGCAGTTTCGAGCAAATGCCGTGAGCCGTCTCGGCGCTCGACCAATCAGAGGCCAGATACTCGGCACATGATCTCCGTGTTTGTAAACATTGACACGTGCTACTGTTTTGACAGCGTGGATCCGATTTTGGAGAGATGTGTGAAAAGATACGATGAACAGTTGATTTTAAGACCA
>NMRB01001090.1:111242-148768 GCA_002633025.1 Notospermus geniculatus | reverse complement strand
AAAATGAATTAATCCAAGTTTAAACCCACCCCTCTACCGAGCAATTGCTTGGGATACCTGTTTCACTATCCGGCTGACTGTAGTTTGGTGAACACCTTCAAGATCACAACCTGTCATCTGGAAATGACCTGTGGCGTAAAATCGTAGCGTAAGTAAAAGCCAGCGTTCCTGTTGGAGTTGGGTGTACTCTCTTCTTCTATCCCATCCAAAATTACAGGTACCAAAACGTTCTCCTTGGTGAAGCGGTATCTTTTGTGGAAATCACCATCTCTAAACTCCTCCATCGGATTGCTCCTATCTCGAATCAGCCGTTCTGGCCATTGAAAATTGTCAACTTGTTCAAGAGCGTCGATCCAGTCCATCTTGTCACTTCGATCACTTCGTCAATAATGGCTTAATCCAAGTTTAAACCTACCCCTTGGCAGGTTTACAATAATCTGTGATTTAAACACCGGATAAAAATTAATCCTTGTTGGTGCAGGCGGATTAATTTTTTAAACCATACTTAAACCTAGTTTAAGCCTAATCTAAGGTTTATCCACGTTGGTGCATACGGGCCCTAGAGTTCAAAGCAAGTGTTCAAAAAAGCGTTCCAAAAATGCTGTTCCAAATCAGGGGCCATATGCATAAAACTACTTAAGTATGAAAATCCTTTTACAATAATCTGTGATTTAAACACCGGATAAAAATTAATCCTTGTTGGTGCAGGCGGATTAATTTTTTAAACCATACTTAAACCTAGTTTTAGCCTAATCTAAGGTTTATCCACATTGGTGCATACGGGCCTGCGTGTTTCCTTCTCACGACGAAGAATGGAAACACAACAAGAACATGCTCTTGAAAGCCAATCAGCATGCACCCATTGCAAAACTGAATGCAGTCTCTGAAGGTCATCACAAGGGACTTCCACCAGAGAAAGCTGGCGGTTTATTGCCAGTAGGCCTACTCTATCTGTGCAGAGGGGCCAAGGTTATGTTAACATCAAACCTCAACGTTGGATTTGGTCTATACAATGGAGCGACAGGTACCTGTGTCGACGTCATTTACCTCTCAGGTAATACTCCAAAGACAAGTTTACCAGACGTTGTTATGGTCCACTTTGCACAGTACACCGGACCGCCATTCCTCGAAGACCATCCAAATATCGTACCACTAGTACCTATAAAGAGAAGAATGGATTGCACTTGTTTTACTTGCACGAGAAAGCAGATACCACTTCGTTTAGGTTGGGGCACAACAATTCATCGTTGTCAAGGCATGACAATTGGGGAAGGCCACCCAAACCGATTCATCATCATCAGCCCAGGTAGTAAGGCATTTGAATCTAGAAATCCAGGAGCACTTTTTATCGCATTATCAAGGGCCAAGACTGCTGGATATGATGAACACGTACCCGATTTTGCCTGGAATCCGAACATTTTGGTCAATGAAGACAGGCTCTGTCACACTGTGAAAACTCCAACAACAGCAGCAAGAAAAAGAGAAATTTTGAGATTAGATCAGCTTGCACAGGTAACCTCCAGCGAGTTCAGTCATCTGTACGACAATGACAAGTACATTTCCCACATCGACGAAATTGAAATCACCCTTACTGAGGAATAAGAACTTCACAATCACGGTTCTCCACCTGCTTAATACTTTAGGACAGTGACATTTTCACAAATTTGCAATTTCGAATTGATTATCTGAAATGTGATAGATGTCCGATTACTTTTGCTAACCTTCACATATACAACTTACTGGACCGATTCACTGACCGTCAATTATCTCCAATGTACTGGATATGTGATGACCTTCAGATTTACTTCCTACTCCTGAAATGTGTGAGGTGTGTGACGAATATCGCTAACCTCAACATTTCAACCGGAACACCGGGACCAAATCCCGCGAGATTTTGCGAGACTTGGGTTTGGGATTTAGTCCCGGAGGAAAAATCACCGCCGCCATCTTGAATATCTTATTGCGCCCCCACCTATAGGTGGGATAGTGATGCGGCGACCGAACCACCTGGATCTACTTTCGGACTACTTTGACTCATCCACTAGAAGATATAGTTCGGTAAAACTCATCACTTTTGTGTCGTAAAAGAACCTAACGATGTCAGTTTTGGGATAATTTAATACAATATGACACACAAAAGTGAATTTTACTAAGATTTTGCGAGTTACTGTGCGTTTTTGCTTAGTCTAGTTTTGCTCGGCCAAATCGGGATTTCCGTCGGGGATTCCCCGCCATCATGCCATACACTACAGAATGTACAGCGCAATGACATGCATTTCGCTGTTCTGATACAGTGCGTGCACTGACAGTGCCACTGTGTGTNTTCCCCGGGGTTCCCGCCATTATGCCATACAGTACAGAATGTACAGTGCACTGACATGCATTTCGCTGTTCTGATGCTGTGCGTCCACTGCGCGTTTGCCAGATTCCCAAAACAATAAAATATGCTATTATGGGTCTTCTGATGTAAATATGCGAATAAATTGACTTAAATATATTTATTTCATCTGAAATCATCATAAAATACAATAAAAGTAGCAAATATTTATCAGAGTTTATGTCATTTCTTTAGGACTACTTTTACCGCGGAAGTAGTTCTTCCACACCGGCGCTGTGAGGCGCGACGCATCACATAACCTTACGCAAAATGGCGGATTTGACTGTTGTTCGTCAGGGTCACAAACCGACGCAACGTCACCAGGTTTTTTGGAGGCTTGTGCCCTGTTGTTCAGGTTGCTCAACATTTACGTATTTCTCACTGATGGGCTGGTTCGCTGACATCCATTTATCTGAAATGTGCGAGGTGTGTGATAAGTATCGCTAACTTCGCCATTTATGTACTTTTCCCAACTGGGCGGATTCACTGGCATTTGTTTACTTCACATTTGCGAGGTGTGTGATGGCCATCGCTAACCTCTACATGTACTCTGATGGGCTGATTCACTGGCTTTGGCATTCGTTGAACGAAATGTGTGAGGTGTGTGATGACTATCGCTAACCTCTACATAATTTACATACTTATCACTGATGGACAGATCCACTGGCATTGGTTTAACTTGAAATCTCTGAGGTGTGTGATGGCTATCGCTAACCTCACATTCATCATCATCATTATCTTGTTCCCAACCTCAACATTTACGTATATCTCAATACTGGGCAGATTCAGTGGCATCCATTTCCCTGAAATGTGCGAGGTGTTTGATGACTATCGCTAACCTCGACATTTACGTACTTTGGGCAGATTCAGTGGCATCAATTTACCTGAAATGTGTGAGGTGTTTGATGACTATCGCTGACCTCAACATTTACGTACTTTGGGCAGATTCAGTGGCATCCATTTACCTGAAATGTGTGAGGTGTTTGATGACTATCGCTAACCTCAACATTTACGTACTTTGGGCAGATTCAGTGGCATCCATTTCTTTGAAATGTGTGAGGTGTTTGATGACTATCGCTAACCTCAACATTTACGTACTTTGGGCAGATTCAGTGGCATCCATTTCCCTGAAATGTGTGAGGTGTTTGATGACTATCGCTAACCTCGACATTTACGTACTTTGGGCAGATTCAGTGGCATCCATTTACCTGAAATGTGTGAGGTGTTTGATGACTATCGCTAACCTCAACATTTACGTACTTCTCACAACTGAGCAGATTAACCTGAAATGTGTGAGGTGTGTGATGAAAATCGCTAACCTCAACATAATTTACATAATTCTCACTTTTGGGCAGATTTATTCACATTCGTTTACTCAAAATGTAATTTGGTAATTACATATGGTCTACCTACTACTGGGAGCATCGATCAGTACATTTCCTTACCTAAAGTGTGCTGGTGACAATGGTAATCCACAGCAGGAAACTACTTTGACCACCTCTTTCATCTTTCTCTTTAGATGGCGCATCAGTACCACATCTACGTTATGGATTCCCGCGGATACGAGATACGAAAGTTTGCAGCCACCACATTGCGACCTATACAGAAAATGAAAGGAATACAAGTAGACTTCATAGTCCAGGGTGGGGCCACAATTCGACAGTTAAGAGAACTGACTTTGAAGAAAGTTGCCAATCTAAGACACCATCGACAGATCCGGTCCCATATATCTGTAGTACCGGGTACTCGCTGCTGGAATATGTAGCCTGACGAAGAAAATGACAAACAGGAACGGAACAGAAATTACGTATCCAAAAAGCAGGTCACAGGAAGTAAAAAAAGAAATGGTCGATTTTGTATCAAAGATCCAACAACAAGATAGAGCTTGCACTGTCCATGTGGCAAATATTCCACCTTGCCACATGGAAAAGTATAATAACATCAAGATATCAAAAGGACAACTTAACCCAAATAGAGCCATCACTACCTTAGAACAAAAGCAACAACAGAAACGGCTAGAAGAAGACATAGATGACATAAACAAATTCATACAAGATCACTCAAAGGACCCAATCCAACTGGAGAGGGCACTGTTGGCAACTTCCATAAAAAGGCGAGGAAGAAAGAAACAAAATCAAAAAAAGTATATAAAACTCTCATACCGCCACCTGTATGATGGAGTCCACCCTGATGACTGGCTGGTAAAGCAATGGACAAGGGTGCTGTTCAACTTCGTTCGTACAGAAGCACAAACAAAGACTGCAAAGAATAAGAACTGTGGTAATTATATTAACGATTATGTTCAAATCATTTCATCATATTGGTTCCTGTCCACAGAGAGGTATCACAGAGAGTACGGTCAACTGACACGATTTATTTTGTTCTTCATTGCAGGATCAGCCTATGGTGCAAACGGCACGACAGCGGAGGAAGATTCCTCCGATGAAGAAGACCTTCGCACGAAGATCGTAAGGAAGAACTGTGGTAATTACTGATTATGTTCAAATCATTTCATCATATTGGTTCCTGTCCACAGAGAGGTATCACAGAGAGTACGGTCAACTGACTGGATTTATTTTGTTCTTCATTGCAGAATCAGCCTATGGTGCCGGTGTGATTCACACCGGCACGACAGAGGAGGAAGATTCCTCCGATGCAGAAGACCTTCGCTCCGTGAAGGTTGCAAAAAAGAACTGTGGTAATTATATCAACAATTATGTTCAAATCATTTCATCATATTGGTTCCTGTCCACAGAGAGGTATCACAGAGAGTACGGTCAACTGACACGATTTATTTTGTTCATTGCAGGATCAGCCTATGGTGCCGGTGTGAATCACACCGGCACAACAGGAAGATTCTTCCGATGAAGACCTTCGCACGAAGATCGTAAGGAAGAACTGTGGTAATTACTGATTATGTTCAAATCATTTCATCATATTGGTTCCTGTCCACAGAGAGGTATCACGGAGAGTACGGTCAACTGACATGACTTATTTTGTTCTTCATTGCAGGATCAGCCTATGGTGCCGGTGTGAATCACACCGGCACGACAGAGGAGGAAGATTCCTCTGATGAAGACCTTCGCGCGAAGATCACAAGGAAGAACTGTGGTAATTATTGATCATGTTCAAATCATTTCATCATATTGGTTCCTGTCCACAGAGAGGTATTTGTGTGATGAACATCGCTAACCTCAACATAATTTACATACTTCTCACTATTGGGCAGATTTCCTCACATTCGTTTACTGAAAATGTAATTTGGTACATATGGCCTACCTACTACTGGGAGCATCGATCAGTACATTTCCTTACCTAAAATGTGCAGGTGTATGATGACAATGGTCATCCACAGCAGGAAACTACTTTGACCACCTCTTTCAACTTTCTCTTTAGATGGCGCATCACTACCACATCTACGTTATGGATTCCCGCGGATACGAGATACGAAAGTTTGCAGACACCACATTGCGATCTATACAGAAAATGAAAGGAATACAAGTAGACTTCATAGTCCAGGGTGGGGCCACAATTCCAGAGTTAAGAGAACTGACTTTGAAGAAAGTTGCCAATCTAAGACACCATCGACAGATCAGGTCACATATATCTATAGTACTTGCTGCTGGAATATGCAGCCTGACGAAGAAAATGACAAACAGGAACGGAACAGAAATTACGTATTTGAAAAGCAGGTCACAGGAAGTGAAAAGTGAAATATTAGATTTCGTGTCAAAAATCAAACAACAAGACGGAGCTTGCACTGTCCATGTGGCAAATATTCCACCTTGCCACATGGAAAAATATAATAATATCAAGATCTCGAAAGGAAAACTCAACCCAAATAGAGCCATCACCACCTTGGAACAAAAGAAACAACAGAAACAGCTGGAAGAAGATGTAGATGAAATAAACAAATTTATTGAACATCGCTCGACGAACCCAATCCAACTGGAGAGGGCACTTTTTACAACCTCCATAAAAAGGAGAGGAAAAAAGAAACAAAACCAAAAAAAGTACAGAATACTGTCTTACCGCCACCTTTATGATGGAGTCCACCCAGATCGCTGGCTGGTGACGCAATGGACGAGGGCGCTGTTGAACTTGAAATGTACAGAAGCTCGAACAAACAGCATGAAGACTGCAAAGAATAAGAACTGTGGTAATTATATCAACGATTATGTTCAAATCATTTCATCATGGTTCCTGTCCACAGAGAGGTATCACAGAGAGTACAGTCAACTGACATGAATTATTTTATTTATTGCAGAATCAGCCTGTGGTCATGATGGTGTCGGTGTGAATCACACCGGCACAACTGAGGAAGAAGATTCATCAGATGAAGAACTTCGCTCTGTGAAGATCACAAAGAAGGACTGTGGTAATTATAGATTATGTTCAAATCATTTCATCATACTGGTTCTTGTCCTCAGAGAGGTATCACAGAGAGTATGGTCAACTTACATGAATTATTTTGTTCCTCATTGCAGGATCAGCCTATGGTCATGATGGTGTCGGTGTGAATCACACCGGCACAACTGAGGAGGAAGATTCATCAGATGAAGAACTTCGCTCTGTAAAGAAGAACTGTGGTAATTATTTGATTATGTTCAAATCATTTCATCATACTGGTTCCTGTCCTCAGAGAGGTATCACAGAGAGTACGGTCAACTGACATGAATTATTTTGTTCTTCATTGCAGGATCAGCCTATGGTCATGATGGTGTCGGTGTGAATCACACCGGCACAACTGAGGAGGAAGATTCTTCAGATGAAGAACGTCGGCCGGTTAAGCTCGTAAAGAACTGTGGTAGGCCTAATCATTGAATGTTCAAATCACTTCATCATATTGGTTCCTGTCCTCAGAGAGGTCACAGTGTACGGTCAACTGCGATGACATATTTTGTTCTTCATTGCAGGATCAGCCTATGGTCATGATGGTGTCGGTGTGAATCACACCGGCACAACTGAAGAAGAAGATTCTTCAGACGAAGAAGCAGAACATCGGCCGGTTAAGCGCATAAAGAACTGTGGTAATTATTTGATTATGTTCAAATCATTTCATCATACTGGTTCTTGTCCTCAGAGAGGTATCACAGAGAGTATAGTCAACTGACATGAATTATTTTGTTCTTCATTGCAGGATCAGCCTATGGTCATGATGGTGTCGGTGTGAATCACACCGGCACAACTGAAGAAGATGATTCTTCAGACGAAGAAGCAGAACATCGGCCAGTTAAGGTCATAAAGAAGAACTGTGGTAATTATTGATTATGTTCAAATCATTTCATCACCTTGGTTCCTGTCCACAGAGAGGTATCACAGGGAGTGCGGTCAACTGACATGACTTATTTTGTTCTTCATCATGTTCATTGCAGGATCAGCCTATGGTGTCGGTGTGAATCACACCGGCACAACTGAAGAAGATGATTCCTCAGACGAAGAACATCGGCGTATTCAGATCGCAAAGAAGAAGTGTGGTAATTATTGATTATGTTCAAATCATTTCATATTCACTCCTTTCCCAGGGGTTTAGTTAACATTTTTGGACAGGAATTTATGACTTCCTTAACCCCAAAATAACCCAAAAATCAGGAAGTAGTGGGGCTTTTAAAATTGGAAGTCTAAATTTACTTCATAAGCTTAAATACATAGAAGTTTAAAATTGTTTGGAAGTACTTGACTTCCTGGAACCTAAAATTCAGAAGTATTTTGACTTCCGAGACTTCCAAACTCCCTCTAACTAAACCCCTGCTTTCCATAGACATTACCATTACAGACATATAACAGAGAGTACGGTAAAGTAATTTTGTTATTCATTGCAGAATCTCAAGATTCCATGACCAAAGATCAACGTACAGTGATTATCACCCCAAAAAACAACATGAAGATAAAGATTCCAAATACTCTCCAATATATGTAATGTTCGTACCCTTATAGCTTCATGACTGAAAATAGAAAACTATCCAAGTGCATAGTAGGGGTCTAGGCCTACCATGTAGTATGGACAAAAGTGTCCCTAGTTAGCATCTTACGCGTCGTGTGTAAAAACATGAAAACATTCGGTTCCACTCACCAATTAGCTGCAGGGTCAACAGGGGCAGAATCGGCCAATAAATATTCCAGCATTGTCATCAAGACTGAAGAATAACCACTATTCTCTTTTCTTCTCTTTCAGTTGCAATATTCTTCTTGACTTCCCACGGATGAGAACATTAATTTGCATTCGATTAACCTGAAATTTGTGAGGTGTGTGATGACCATCGCTAACCTGGACATTTTTCTACTTTCACTAATCGCTGACAGGCTGATTAACTAACATTCGATTACCTTAAATGTTTGAGGTGTGTGATGACTATCGCTAACCTCAACATTTGTCTTCCTCACTGATGGGCTGATTCACTGATATTCGATTACCAGTACCTGAAATGTTTGAGGTGTGTGATGACTATCGCTAACCTCAACATTTTCTTCCTCACTGATGGGCTGATTCACTGATATTCAATTACTTGAAATGTGTTAGGTGTGTGATGACTATCGCTAACCTCAACATTTTCTTCCTCACTGATGGGCTGATTCACTGATATTCAATTACTTGAAATGTGTTAGGTGTGTGATGACTATCGCTAACCTCAACATTTTCTTCCTCACTGATGGGCTGATTCACTGACATTCGATTACCTGAAATATGTGAGGTGTGTGATGATTATCGCTAACCTCAATATTTAGGCCTACTTCCTCACTGATGGGTTAAGTATAATGTAAGTATCCTTATTAATGATTCTACAGGGTGGGCCAAAAAAGTGCAACATCCACCTTTTAAATCTCCAAGGGGACCAGGCTTTACTAGAATGTGACCAGGGGCCGTATGCATAAAAGATCTCAAGTGTAAAATTTCCCTTATCTTTTGTTTGGAACAATACTTTAAGGGAAATTTTACACTTGAGGGCCCGTATGCATAAAGGTGGAATAAGCTTATTCCAGGTATAACCTAATGTTATAACATGAAGCTATACATGGAATAAGCTTATTCGACCTTTATGCATACGGGCCCAGGTGTTTTGCCTACGGCCCCCGGCCATTATGAGCCCAACAATCCCTATTACAGGGTACCGTATGGTATTTCATTCAAAAATGGAATGCGGGCACTGGCCCAGTTGTGGCCTGACACATGCCTAATTCGAGTCCAAAAACTGTCATCAATCAATTAACCTTTAATGACATGTGAATGCATGACATTATTGTGGTCAACCAGAGTTACTTAGCAGGGGAGTTATCATTCATTGCATCATCCAAAATACATAAAGGCTAAATAAAAGTTTGAAAAGGACACTCGGTCTCTTGGAATGCCAAGGCCACCTATTTATGACTAATCTTACCCTGACCTACTTGTTAGTTATCAGGTTATTACTAGGTTTGATCACACAACCTGGTCTCCAGACCAAAATTGGGCTCCCCATGTTGCGCTTTTTTAGCCAACCCTTATTAATAGCTAGTAAACTGTGGTCACGACCATGACGACACGGTCAAAACGGAGGAACAAAATCAACTCATGAACTTAGGCCTAGGCCCACTGATCAGTGGACACAATCACGCTAGGCCGTCATGGCCGTGAAATCACGCTAGGCCTAGGGCCTAGGGCCTAGGCTACATACAGCGTGAAAACCTTCTGTGGAAACCAACCTACATTTTCTCCAGAATTGTGTACAAAACAAGTTCAGCATTGACAGATTGAAAAAAACCTTAAAATTCTTCCTGAATATAGGCCTATCGAGTTAGCCTAGGCCTAGGCCTATGTGTGTTCAACATGAATAGGCCTATAGATCCATGCAAAAAGTAGGGAACAACGTTTACGAGAATTTGACCACACATGCCCTTTTCAACTCACGACTGTCGCCAGGTTCCTGGTCACTCCCACTAATTAAACATACCACTACCAGTGGATAGCTTAGAACCTAGGGATCATGACGGTCATAAAAACTTGGGAATCCATAACTGCTCAACGGAATACTCGCTTTGGAAATCTAAAAGTTTGACTTGAAAAAGTTTACAAAACCCACGTGGGACGTCAGTGACGTCGTTGACGTACAGGAGAAAGCATGGGCGCTGGCCGCGTCAACACTGACAACACTGACGTGACGCTGCGCCTTGACTGCGTTTGGCCTGAAGACGTTGTTCCCAATCAACTGCAACGATCTATAGGCCTAGGCTATGGCTGATTTTTTTTAATTAATTTTTTTAAAATTTTTTAACGAAGTTAAAAGTTTTTGAAAATTGGGCCATAGGCCTACACATGATAGGCCTAGGTCTAGGCCTCTAGGCCTAGCCTACAGTTTGTAGGCCTAGCCTACAGGCGAATGTACAGTCACGGTGTAGGCCCTACCTAGGCCTATACCGTACATGGTGTAGGTAGCGTGATTGTGTCCACTGCTGATTTATTGAATAATCAGCTCAGATGACAGGCTAGGGCCTAGGCCTAGGCCTATCCCAGAAATTTCATGCCATCATGGTGGTAGGCCTAGGCCTAATCATCATTCATGGTGTTGGATAATGTTACCCATGTTACCTGGTTACTTAAACTCGTCAGCTGGCGATGCTGCTCGCTGGTCATCATGTCATGGCGTCAACCATGTCAACAGGCATGACAAGTAAAAAGCGTGGGCTCTCTCACAACACATGCAACATGCCATGCATGCACAATGTCTCAGATCATGTCCTGATGTCATGGCGTCAACACAAGCCTTGGCATGCTTGGCGTCAACAGGGCAGGTAAAAGCGTGGGTTCTCTGTCTTCCGGTCACATGGCGTAACGCCGTAACGGCCGTGTCTATAGGCACGTGGTTGGTTGCGCGAGACTGCGTGTTTGTTTACTACATTGGGTTCTAATCGCACCGCTAGGGGGAACCGGCCCAAGCGTGCTGAACAAATAACATGTCCGGCAGAGGCTAGAGGTAGGGCAAGCGGCGGAGTCGGATATGGATCCATGCTCCTGCCTGAACAACTAAAACTAAAACTAAAACATGAATAAACAAACAAACAAACAAACCAGGCATGATGACTGACCATTCTTTCATGTCTTTACTTCAAAGTTCAAAGTTCGTAGCTAGGCTCCTACCTTGCTGAAATACCCGATATCATTGTGATTTTCTCTGTTTATCACCTGATCACACCCGACACAGGCGCATGAGGCTCATTTTGGTGCAAAATGCATGAGGCTCGGATTGGTCATGTTGGTGGGGGGTTTCACACTGACTGATCAGCTGATCGGATAGTTGCAGGCGAGGCCTGCCTAGGCTATATACCAGTGTACACACACGTACACAGTGTGTTTGACTGTGTACAGTCACGGCATGCACGGGGGCCTATAGTATAGGCTAGATAGGCCTATAGAACTGAACCCCGATTTTACGTGAAAACCCCCAAAACAGACCGAGCCTCATGCGATTGCGATGGTTGAATCTTGGACCAAGGTTGAATCTTCATTCATGTTCACGTAGCCGTAGGCCTAGGCCTACCGGTAGGCCTATAGGCCTAGGGCCTACGGCGTAGGCCTAATGTAGGCCTATATAGGCCTACTAGGCCTAGGCCCTATTCACTATTGTCCTAGGCTAGGCTAATCATCTAAATATCTAATATTCCAGATTCTGTAAATAGGCATTGTTTTGGCAAAAATAGGGTGGAGTCCTTCTTGTTACGACCCATCATCACCGAATAACATCTCAACGTCGTCATCTGCACCGGTAGCCTAGGCCTAGGCCTGCCCTAGGCTTAATGTAAGTCTAATTTCCAGAAAACTTTATCAGTTACCGGTACCATACCAGTTTACCGATCTGCTTTCTGTGCAAGAATATCAAGAATATCTTATATTACTTCGGCCTATATTTTTGCTCCAAAGAATATGAGAAAGCACAAAAGTTGGCACAACGAATGATGATAAAACAGAAAGTCAACTTCCAAAAGATTTGTCAAATTTTTGGCCCTAGGCTTTTAGTCAGCATCTTTTGGGGCCTTCCTCAGCTCATGCACATTTTTGGTAGAATAGAAGGGGATTCAGCTTGGTGTTTTCTGGTTCTTCTTCTACCAAAAAACTGCCCGCCCGAGGAAGGCCCCAAGTGACGCCAAAAATTTGAGAAATCTTGGAAGTTTACTTCCTATTTATTTATCATTATTTATCATTATAAATTCTTGGCTTGCTATTACACCTATTAACTGCAACATCTACCGGTATCCTTTCATCTTTTCCAGAATCTGTATAGTGTATATATTTTTTCTGCTGCACAGTGGATCCTCACCAGCGATCTTCTTATACATGTAAATGTAAGTCTGCAACTATGCAAAGCCTTAACTAATTTCCATAAAACTTACCTGCATTCTCTAGTGGATAGTGATGCAACAGGCAGCTCTTATTGTCAACTGATCGTAGCTTTACAGCCAAACTGTATTGAATTCAGAAAGTGCTTACATCCTCCGACATATTGTACTAACTATGTTGTATGTGGATACAGTAGAGCTCTGCAACACTTTGAAAATACCGAAAAATTCACAAAAACCTGTGAAGCTTTAAGTATATTTTACATCTATTTCAGCCCTATCTACTTTCCGCCGGCCGCCTGGACTCAAGGGACAAGGAAGGGTGATGCCGCCCCTACTGAAAATCATTCATGAAGTAGGCCTATGGTAATTTTCTCTGGTTCAAGCATGTTCACGTTGTTTTGTCCTAATCATTCTAAACATCTTTTACAGATTCTGTAGTGTAATTTTTCAAGTCCGACTGCAACTAGCCCAGTACGTACTCTACGAGCTATATACGTACTGGGCCTACTTGCAGTCAGGCTTGAAAGACTGCACATTCTTTCACTGACCTACCCTGGAGGGGCCTGTGGATGAATTATGCCGAAATCCCCTCAATGGATAAGCGGAAATTAGACTGGATCAAACTGGGCACTGTAAAAATTGGCCAAAATGTCTGCTTTTACTTGCCGTACGGGCCTGAGTGGATATGTGATGGGGGCTAGATCATTGTTCTCTATTTTCAGACTCTTCCTGAGAATGCTGCGTCAGTCAAATGTTCAGCTCTCTTCAATTTCATCAAGTTATTGGATGGCAATGAAGGAGAGAGGTCTGTCAAGGAAGCCTCGTGAACGATACTTTCCCTGCTAATATACATGATCTGTTGACATTCCTTGGTGCCATAGAAAGACAAGTATCTCTGTGTGTCCCGACACCGCATGACTTCATGAAAATGGACTAGGCTATGGATAAGCGGAAATTAGACTGGATCAAACTGGGCACTGTAAAAATTGGCCAAAATGTCTGCTTTTACTTGCCGTACGGGCCTGAGTGGATGTGTGATGGGGGCTAGATCATTGTTCTCTATTTTCAGACTCTTCCTGAGAATGCTGCGTCAGTCAAATCATGTTCAGCTCTCTTCAATTTCATCAAGTTATTGGATGGCAATGAAGGAGAGAGGTCTGTCAAGGAAGCCTCGTGAACGATACTTTCCCTGCTAAAATACATGATCTGTTGACATTCCTTGGTGCCATAGAAAGACAAATCTCTGTGTGTCCCGACACCGCATGACTTCCTGAAAATGGACTAGGCCTAGGAAACATGAACTGCTTCCAGAAATAGTTGTAGATACAATGTTGATGTTGAAAAAAATGTTGACAAGGAATTTCTAATGTATAATTTGGATATGCTGGAGCCTAGCTGACCGATGGTAGGAGGTAGGCCCAGTGTGCTGGAACTGGTACCAGGGACCTTATTCACAAAAATTCGTATATTTTTTTAGTTACGGTACCGTAAAGTACTATTTTACGGTACCGTAAATATCTACCAATTTGTATTCACAAACTTTCCATACCGTAACCAACTTACGTTACCGTAAACTGAATAAAAAACCGCTCCACGAAGTTCGATTTAATATTCTTTTGTTGCGCATTTCAAATCAATTTGGTTAATTTATTCCTCATATATGGGGTGGTATGAACAGACTAGGAAATGCTTTTATTTCAGATTTGTACAGCATTGCCTCGTACATTTGTATTGCAAAATCCAAGAAAAAGCATTTATTTAATGAATGCTTCTTCTTGGATTTTGCATTTTGTTGTTGCAAGTACTAAGCCAGGAGTCCTGAGAAAATGTGAATGCAAAGCTTGGGACCCTCTGAGGCAAAATTTATCTCCACTGTTTGTGTTTTCACTGTTTCAAGTGCAGAAGTGGCAAGCACTTCGTATATGTGTATACAGTGTAGGCCTACATCTGATATTCGAGTTCTGTTGTTGCAGGTTCTGTTGTTGCAGGTTACATGGTTAAGCATAACTGAAAAGCTGATGTGTGGAATACTGGCATAGGCCTAGGCCTAGGGCCTATATGAATTAATAAATGTTGATAGTAGGCTGTTCCATGTGTAAACATTCTTGTGTCATGTCTGTCTTCCTTTTGATGAGAATGGCTGCCATGATATTCACATTGTGACGTCAAACTTCATCATCTGCTGAGCATGCTGAGAGAGTCAGAGTGGGAGCACCGCGCCCTGATTTTACAATTACCACTACCAGGACAAATTAATTATCAGGCCACTGCCGGCCGCAGGCCTGAGAGGGGGGTCTGGGGGTCTGGGGGTCTTCCCCAAAAGGAGGTTACCAGGACTTGATTATCAGATTATCAATCAAGCTAGGGGCCTGGGGGTTTCCCCCAGAAAGGGGGGGTTCGGGGGGTCTCCCCCCGACCTTGCGCTGCTGCGCGCTCACATGTCGTTGGACATTTTCATATTATTCTATGATTTAGTTTGGATTTTACCACAATATTTACATTCGGCAGCATCCNCGACGCCGCCCGCCCGAGGTGATGAGCACCGAAAGAATGAAGCCCAAAGGGGGGTCTGGGGGCCCTCCCCCAGAAAAATTTGACAATTTTAAGTGCTTTTATATGCATTTTCCTGGCATCTGAGAGCAAAATACTCGAATTTTTATGTGATTAAATTTTTCTTGCTAAAAAAATCACTACTCTGCCAAAAATAGGGGGGGCGTACGCCCCCCACGCCCCCCCCTGGATCCGGCCCTGGTTATATCCGGGAGTACGTAATAACGAGGTACGTTATAGCGAGGGTTTACTGTAGGACTCGTTCCTAGGCACCGATTACAGATGCCGGGTGATGTTCGGCTAGCAAAACTACACACAGGGTAGTGTTTTAGTGAAGATTGAGATCCTGGGTAATCTTTGTATATACCCAGGACGACATTTACCCTTTCAACTTTAGTTGCCTGTATAGTGCGGTATGGTGTGTCAACAAAGCAGCTCCCGTAGGATTTTTGTGCTAAAGTTGATTTTTTTGCAGTTCTAGGTACTTTAGGGTCCAAACTGTCAGAAATTGATGGGGTGCAAATTTTCTGACCACTAACCTCTTTGTGGGGCGTCCCCCAATTTTGCGAACTGACTTTACCATTGGACATCAATGGAGGCAGCAACTGAGCTTTGTACAGGAGAATGGGAGACAATGTACTGCTAACTTTTGTATGGTTGGATTTACACCCCATAAATGTATTACCAACAGATAGAAATATGGTGCCTCGGAATCAAATAAACCTATTTCTGTGGCATTTTTAAGTAGTTTACGTAATTAGGAAATGACGTTTTATGCATTTTGACTCATTTTGTGTTAATTTATATGAAAACTTCATCTCTCATTACATAACGACTAAAAACAATTAAGAACATGCCTATCTGATTCCGAAGCACCACATTTCTATCTGTTGGTAATACATTGATGGGGTGTAAATCTCACCGTTCAAAAGTTAGCTGTACATCGACTCCCATTCTCCTGTACAAATCTCAGTCATTGCATCCACTGGTGTCCCCCGGAAAGTGAGGGAAAGGTCAGAAAATTTGCACCCCGTCATTTTTGGGCAGTTAGAACCTCACTGAAGCCAAAACAGTAAAAAAATCAACTTTAGCAAAAAAATCCTACTGGAGAACATACCAATTACCATACCGCACTAGTAGCGCCGAGAATGGAGTGAAAATATCACCGACACCCATCCATAGCAGCCTGAGATAATTTTATACTAAGTTACGGAAAACCGATCCATGTTGCGTACAGATTTCGTTCTTGATATTGTTGATTAAAAAGAAGGATCAAGTGTACACTTCTCGCCTTTCTACCATTAGATTCTCTTCTAAGCTTCAAGTGATCAAGGATCTTGACTTTCCGGCTGTTTTTTATTCTTGACGCTGAAGTGAATTGCCAAACAATTCAAAGAACCGAGAGTCAAGCAATAGGTCTGGAGACCGGACCAAATACCCTACACAATATACGGGAGAATCCAACTTACATGCACCTCGACGCGAGTCCAGGTCATAAAAATTTTGTAAGTTCTAAAAATATCGTAATATAGGCCTAGTACATGTAGGTCCAAGATACAGAATAGCACAAAATTGACACACAAAATGATAATAAGCAAGAAGTCAAGGCCTAGTAGGGGTAGCATAATGGTAGATGGAACATCTTAGGTGTAATACAAGCTGTTCCATTTACCATTAAGCTACCCCTCTATATTACGGAATTATTAGAACTTAGAAAATTTTTATGACATGGACTCGCGTCGAGGTAAGTTGGATTCTCCCGTACGATTGTCTGTGAGCGTGGGATGAAGCATTTGGTAGCAAGGACGGTGAACAACATCCGCATAATAATATCCGCTAAATAAGAAAATAAAATAAACATTGGCTGAAGTTCTGATGATGTATTCCTTAAACTGGTTTTCTGTCTTTACGACATTTTCAAAAGTAATAAAAATATATATTCGGACTGTATAGAAATGTCTATGGTACTCACGTTCCGATGAAGATACTCTTCTGAACCCTTTTGTGGCCAGCTCTCATGGAATCTCCGCTCTTGCACGGTGCCCGATATTTCGTTCGACCAGGGGTGGCCGCATAGGAACTCCGCTACCGCTAGCGGAGCCCATCTGCCGATAGTGCTGTACATTTTTCCATGCATTTTAACACCGATAGGCTGTCGAAGCACTGGCGGAGTTTCTATGCGGCTACCCCTGATGTCCAGCACGCCGACGATTGGTTCAGCAACGTTACATCAAATGCACAACGCCAGGATCCAATTAATAAATTAGAATGATCATCACACGCGAAACAAATGACGACACAAGTCCTGAACCACAGACCGAACATTGACTTCAAAACACGAGAACCAACCCAAATCCTGGTAAATACATGTAAATTACACTCATGGCCAAAAGTAAATGGACAGCAGTTTACCTTGAATATCTCCAAACCAATGGGGTGAAGAAAATTGAATCCGACATATGTAGTGGTAAATTTTCTTGGCTATCTACTGGTATCAGCGTCGAAAAAATCCGCTGAAAACCGCATTGGACAGAAGGAATTTTGTAAAGGTATGTTTTTGGCTACTTTTTTATTTGCATGATTTCATTCAAAATTTTTATATACATGTAACTGTGTTCTACTCATCGAGGCCTTTCATAAACTAGCTTGAAATTTCAAATATTCCGTGTAGAAATGTGATTTTTGGGCACTTTTATCCAAATATTTTTGGCCACGCGTGCAACACCTTTGACACAGGCCTCTGCACTACTGTGAGTTGTGGTGGTGAATGAAAACTAAATATTGTCATTTCTCGTTCACAATGAATAAAGAAACCCAGAGTTATCGGGACCAGGCGTATGATAATTCTGGTGATGGTAATGAAATTTTTTGCAGAGTGCAGAGGGAAGGAGGCAGAAAATGTANATCTTCTGGCAGTAGTGTTGCGAAACCTAAACACGAGGGTGTTTATTTCATTGATCAAAATGAAGTAGATAAATTTGTAGCAGCCAAATCCACTGCCCAGCCCAAGAAGGAAATGGTAAGAATTAAGTTTTGAACTGTTATAACTATCTTTTCCACAACTGCATGCAGTCACTTTTCCTGTTGCCAAATACCATAAACTGACTGATTTGACGTCTCTTTTCAGGACTTCAGTTTTTTTCATTCTCAAGTGAAATAAACTACCGGTATATTTTACCCTCATTTCAGGAATGCAGCAACTTCAAAGCTGGCAACAGCATCAGGTCGGCACAGCGCTATCAAAAACTCGATGAGACGGCTGTTTTTGGAGCATGCTGCAGACATGATGTCCCACAAATCATGTTCAACCTAAGGCATGGCGAAAGGTATTGTTTCAGCTTCATCAAGTTTCAACACATTGTGTCATAATTCAGGGCCTCAAATTTTGCATTTGAAATATAAATTTGCTATCATGTGCTGAAACTGGAAGTCCTGGTCCTGTTCTACAATGCATCGTCCATATGCATATAACAGACAAAAATTGCTGGTCCCAACCAGTACGTTATATGCAAGTTTTACTGTAGATGTGAAATTAGCTTACAGTCAATCAGATATAAAATGTGCTTACAGTCAGCCTCTCTTACCCTCGTCTCGGTCAGGCTGACCAATTTTGTTTTACACTACATTAACACACGATGCTATATCATTGGGAGCTGTAATGTTAATACTAGCTCAAGCGTTGGGAAAACTGTATATTTAGCGATTTTGCACAATAAAGTTGGGAAAGCGGTTTTTGTGTGTGAATACATGTACATACATGTATATCATTTGTTTGCTTCTGTTCCCTTATCATGCTATTTGCATTTGTGCAAACTACTGTACAGTCTAAACATTGATACCTTGACTATTTTCAGGTTGGCCTATCCTGTATATTTGATGCAGCAGCTGCTTGACAGACATGGACCATCCAATATGTATTTCATGTATGACATAGCATGCATGCTTCGTGGTCATATTAAGGTTTGTGCATGGGGTATTCACTATGATAAATGATTGTTTCTTATGGGTTCTCAATACTAGCGAGGTTTAGCACCTTTCTGACTCAGACTTCAACTACAAGAATGAATTGCAGTCTGCTGTAGACATCCTTGATAAAAACGACTTGATATACATTTGCTAATCTTAAAAATTTTGATTCATAATCGGAAGTGCACATATGTCACAAATACATGTGTTGCAGTCACGTGTCAAGTCGTAACAAGTAGGATTACGACTTCAGTGCTCATTCTTATCTGCACTTCTGGTTTATAAGGCCAAATTTTTCTGCCTTCAGTTTATGGTGTTTGACGAAGTGAATTACAAATTACAAATCGTTTTTATCAAGGATGTCCACAGCAGACGGCAATTCATTCTCGTAGTTTAAGTCGGAGTATAAAAGGTGCTAAACCTCACTAATGACGAGGCATTTCAGGTACCTTTTGGAATGATGCTAATGAGTACATACAATGATGAGTACATATTATTGATCAGTGATCAATCACTCTTAGTACTTCTTTTCCTTTTTTGCGAATTTCCCCCTCATTTTTATTAATTGTATGTAGCAGAAAAACTGATATATTTTCATTTCTATTTTTAGAAGCATTATCCTGATATGCCAGTTGACTCTCTTAATATGGCAATTCCGATATTTCATTGCTATGGTCACAAACTTGCTTGCCAGGTAAGAATTACCAACATTGCTTGGAGCAAAAGGATCAACAGCTTTATAACACATTCTCAATTATTGACAATAGCTGAAATGTACATCCTGCAGTTTTACAATAGTACATGTATTGGACATCAGTTATGCTAGAGTAAACTTCGCTCAAGCCAACACTTTCGGATGTGATGATTTGTGTCAACTGAGAAGACCAGTAAAACGAAGTCGTCATGATGACTTATGCATTACTTGTCATTATGACGACTTGTGTTTGGAAGTCTTCAACTTGGACAGTGCATGGCCTTCATGAACTCATCAGTTGGCTATCAGGCATGGTGAAAAAAACATCTGTGTGAAGTAACCATGATGGTGAAAATAAATGCATCAGCACAAAATGACACATTGGCATATGTGAGTAGGGTTCTGCAACCAGGCCTTGCACATATACCTCATAATTAATTTGTGGGTGGAATTACCAAGTTAATGGAGTGACCGTTTAGATGCGATTTTAGAGAATAATGTTCATATGTTTTCCAGATTTCATTTAGTCCAAGAACAAATGCTGGTTTTGGCCTGACCGATGGAGAAAGTTTGGAACGTCTCTGGTCTTATCTGCGTACTTTCTCCAAAATAACCAAAGAAATGACCCCTAGCCATAGAGTTGATACCCTCACAGACGCCCTCCGACACTACTCACACAGAATCTTCTTAAAAATAGGTGAGAACACTTACATGATCCACATTCTCCTCACATGCAGTTCTCTTCCTGTATTAAGTCAAAAGTAGTCATCACAAATTTGTTCATTGATAAAGTACTGTAGGAGAAAGGAAATTTGGTATGAATACATTGGTATCCATGTATGAATGTATGAGATTAACATTTTTTAATCAGTGAACTATGTTTAATTTCAGGTACATTCTTAAAACATAAGATGGAAAAAGCCAAGGTTGTCCTTTCCACTGCATCAGACGAGCTCTCCATTGTCACTTCAGTTACCCAAGGTACTAACTTATTTGGTAAATGGTGAACCATTGAATATATGCCTCTAACACAGGTTCAGACCCCTAGAAGAGGTTCACCTTTGAAATTGAAAAGGGCACTCACTCCAAAGCAGAAGTTTGAAAGAGGGCACATTTTGAGTGCAGACGTGTCCCAACAGAAATTCAACACAAGACTTGAATCTCATGAGGCTTGGTTGAAGTGGGTCAGATCAACCAATGTACAATGTTTGTTCTATCTGAATGCACCATAATGGTAGATTGCATAATCTCTAGGCCTACTTCAAAAAATTGGCAGGGTGCATTTGACGCTTCCAAAATGAGGGCAGGGTAAAATTGACTTATTCCAAAATGAGGGCAAGGAGCATTTTGTGACTTTGTAAAGAAGACAGGGTGCTGCGCCCCTCTGAAAAAAGCTGCATATCCATAGGCCATTCGCTTGTGCACGTTTCCCTGTTCCGTGTTCGCATGTGACACACCACAAAGAGAATGAACATTTGATCTGCTCACTGGCCGTTCCCATAGGGCACAAGACTAGGTCTCGTTGTAACAGCTCGCGTCCACGCAACAAGGGAAATGCCACAAGGGAACAGCCTATGGATATTCGGCCTTATAAAGATTCGTTATGTACCGCTGTTAACATTCCTCCTTCCACATTTCAGTCTCTCTCGATGATGTTAAATTATGGAGTCTTAATCGAAGGAATGCTTCAAAAGAATCACAGTCTGAGCATGGTATGTGCAATGCAGTTACTCCAGAAATTAACCAATTTCTCCACCAGCATTTCAACAGAAAACTCCCAAGTGAGATCTAAAATGCACTGTACGTTCATTTTTAGCTCACCCGTGAGCTTTGTCATGGTGTAGTGTCCTTTCAGCAGGGCACGTTTCGTAATCACTGGAGCTATTGTTCTGAAACTTGGTACATACATGTATTGTATATACCCCTACATGTAGTTAGCTCACCTCTGTAAAAACTATGTACTGTCAGTGTCAGTGTTAGTGTTAACCTGAACCCCGAAAATCAGGTTTGTAATGTATTAATTTCAGGAAAACACGACACTGATGAGATATTGCCACTTCTTCACAAGCATTGCACTGAAAGAAAAATTCTCCTTGAAATGGTCAAAAAATATGCAGGTATTTGTAGTCTGTTGTTATTCGTAATTCATTTTCTTTTTAATTCATTTTTTAAAAGTCGTTCTGTTCATGTACCTTTTTACAAAGTGTTCTCTCTACAATTTATCTAAACTAATTTTCTAAACAGAACATCTTTTCCCTTCTAGTTGGCCAGGCAATAGCAATTCGCCTTCAACGAAGGATTACTGCTACCAACAAGGACATCCAGAAGTTACTGGTGAAGATCAACGAGAAGGAAAATGTCAATATCTCATTTCAACAGGCTGTTTCGTTCGATTTTATGGAGGACAACTCAACTACATCCTACAGACGAGCAGCTGATCTGCTGAATATGAAAGAGAGGGCGGAGGAAGAAATTGTGTTGCTTCAAAAAGAAATGGCTTCAGTGGATAAAGCCTACCGAGAAAGATATGCTGAACTATCATCCCTTTTCTCCTCAGTCACCACTGTTGCAACATCATATGCTATAGGTAGTACATCACTGCTTGTCTCTAAAATGGTTTCAATCAAGAAGCAACTTGAATATTTCCAGAAATGCTGTGGTATGTACTACACACAAGAGGGATTTCTTGAGTTAGATCTGTTGAATTTGGATTGTACTCCCCTTGCAGTTAAAGATATGGGATTTTCTGAAGAGGAACTCGGTGAAATTGTTGATGAAATGGAGGTGCATGAAGCAGTCAATGATGAAATTGAAACAGAAGATGAAAATGAATGAACTGATACTGTATACGCAAATATATTTGAGTGCAAAAATTCGCGCGAAATCAAAACAGAGCACAATGAGCAATGGGCTACACGTAGCCCATGTTGTTAGTTTTTTATGCTCCCAAAAAATTGGGGTCATTATGTCGTGGCGTGTGCGTCGGTGTCGTCGTCGGTGTCCGTTAACATTTGGTTTCCATCAATTAGCTTGAGAACGCTTTGACTGGTCAACCTGAATTTTTTGTGAGGGTTGGTCTCTATGAGAGGGCGGTTCCTTTCGATGACCAGTTCTGCCGCGCATCAAGATGGCGGTTATGGTGGTCATCTTGAAATCGGTTTCCGTCAATTAACTTGACAACGCTTTGCACAGTCAACCTGAATTTTTTGTGAGGGTTGGTCTCTATCAGGGGATGGTTCCTTTGCGATGACCAGCTCTGCTGCCCATCCAAGATGACGGTTATGGTGGCCATCTTGAATTGAAATCAGTTTCCGTAGATTAACTTGACAATGCTTTGTGCAATCACCTGAATTTTTTGGTGAGGGTTGCTCTCTGTCAGGGGAAGGTTCTTCCAACGATCAGCTCCGTCGCACATCCAATATGGCGGCTATGGTGCCGAGTGTGAAATTGGTCTCCGTCAGTTAACTTGGGAACACTTTGACCAATCAACCTGAATTTTTTGTGGGGGTTTGAATCTATGAGGGGAAGTCGTTCCTTTCGATGACCAACTCCGCTCCCCATCGAACATGGTGGCTGTGGTGGCCATCTTGAAATCGGGTTTCTGTCAGTTAACTTGAGATTGCTTCGCCCGCAAACAACATACCAGTTGGGGGCAATGCCACGCTCTGCATTGCTCTTGTTTATATTTTTTCAGTCATTGTGCCGTTGATGTTGATACGTTCATGTATGTGTATTATAAATATTTGCCAATACAAAATATTTGTTGACTTCTCTTGTTTCATTGCTTCGTTCAAATTTACTCCTTGAGTAAATTTCTGTAGATGGCTTTTCCAGTAACAGACCATAGGTTTATTCCTATCCATGTAAACCTCTGCTGATACCAGTGAATCAAGAATGTTCAATCACCTTGGAATTTTTTAAAGGTATGTTTGAAACAGATCATTATATAAATGTAGGCTTTCAGTTCTTGTGGAGAGGTGCAGTATCATCTTGATCATGTTCGAGCCCTCAAGGAGTGACAACAGTGTTGCTCACGAGGGAGATATGCAAAATCTGTTGAGACAAAAGCCGCACCCATTGGTCTGAAAAAGGAGCTGTCAGTGGGTTGACCAATAGGTGTCACTACATGGCCCAATTAAATAGACGATGTCATTCCAAAAAAATGCAGCACCTGATGGAGTCCGCATCATGACGTCCCAATGATGTCTTCAGGTGAGATGAAAGCAGGTTGTTTCACGTCTTTATTGCTCTGAAATGGAGTGGCCCAATTTTTACCGGTGAGGGAAATTATAGCACCAACATGGTGAAGTTGTGGTTGTGCCTATGAAGACATACTATCAGACCCATTACTCTGAAATCTAGTGGGTTTCTCCAATATAAGGGACATTTTGGCGCTAACTTGGTGAAGACAGTCGTGTTGGATGCTGGTTGTGCCTATGAAGACATATTATCAGACCCATTACTCTGAAATCTAGTGAGTTTCTCCAATATAAGGGACATTTTGGCGCTAACTTGGTGAAGACAGTCGTGTTGGATGCTGGTTGTGCCTAGGAAGACATATATTATCAGACCCCATTACTCTGAAATCTAGTGGGTTGCTCCAATATAAGGGACATTTGGGCGGAAACTTGGTGAAGACAGTCGTGTTGGATGCTGGTTGTGTCTATGAAGACATATTATCAGACCCTTTACTCTGAAATCTAGTGGGTTTCTCCAATATACTGGTAAGGGACGTTGTGGCACTAACTTGGTGAAGACAGTTTTGTTGGATGAAGACATATATATTGGCCTTCTCCAATTTAAGAGACAATGGGTCCTATAAAGTGTTTCGATCGTTAGAACACTGTCTTCGGCCGGTTCCATGCACACTTGGAACAGGTGTGAAGGGAAAGAATGTCCTAGGAAAAACTGTCCTGGGAACAAAAGATCCTGTTACATTCTAATCTCTGGCGATAATACCCATGCCGCTGATTCCATCATTCAACAATAGAAGTGGACACTTTTTACAGGGGGAGACTCTTTACTGCTACACTGGCCCAAGATGGTTCAAACGATAGAATCACTATGGGTCGAATTCATAAAGCGGTTCTATTGTTAGAACCGTCTTAGGCCGGTTCCAAGTATCATAGTTCACCTTACTAGGAACCGGCCTAAGACGGTTCTAACAATAGAACCGCTTTATGAATTCGACCCTCTATGAATACGTGCCATTATGGCTGAAATCAGACCCAGTACCCAAAATAAATTGAGCTTCTCCAAGAAACTGGAAATTTCGCCACGAATTTTTTAAGACAGCCATATTGCAAAGAAATAGGACTTGAATTGTCTAATTTACAGAACATTTTGGTGCAGTGGGAGGCTTTTATTGCCACCATTAGTCCTCGAATGTTGCAGACATGGACCATAATTGTCTCATGTCATTATGGTTGATATTGTAGTGTGCAGTCCTGCTCCATGACATCAAATTTGTGTCGTTCTAGCACTAACTTGTGTTAGCTGTCATCAAACGACAGTCATCAAGTCTCCCAGTGTTGTGAAGCCAGCCAAATTGCTATTGGTCTCCGAATAAATCAAACTACCTTTTAGTTCGTTCAGTGTTTCTCATGTCCACTGACTATAAGACACATGCACGTGCAGCAAGCAATGGGAAAATAATATTAAAACAGACAAAGTGAAAATATATCCACTATTAGTTTTATTGTATAATTCGTGTAGATACAAAAAACCACATCATCCTCCCAAGCAACAAATTAAGCAACCTGTCATGGACATTTTCCACTAACATACATGTAGTGTCTGTCAGAGGCCTTTCAAAATTACTTCGACGCTTGTTCTTCGAAGAAGTTCATCAACACTGCACTGGGGATATTTTCGACTGGCTCCAATGTATTGTCTTTCATGCCATAACCCCTCCACTTGACTTCGACAAGCTTTCTGCCGTCTTGACTGGTCACAACACGGACAAGCCTTTCAATCTCAAACAGTTCAGCTGAAAAAGAAAAGAAGAGCTACACTGAAATGGACCTTACATGTACAACTAAAATAAAATGGTCAGAGTCATTGCACTCAACTGTCATTAAGGAATGATTGTATGAGGACACCACGAGTCACATATTACAACTTGGCATTAATAAAGATATGGTGGTAAACATACCTCTTTTATTTTTCTTTGCTGTCTTGATGGCCTGGAACAGAAACGAATCCATGTACCATTGAGTAGACAAATTTTGTTTGATAATCAACGGTGAAAGCAAGTTCATTTCAAGTCAGATGCTTACAACATACATCTACAATGATTTCAAAATCTATTCAATATTCATCCAAAGAACTGGCATGGGTTTAAGATCACAACACTTGGCAAACAAACCTTTGTTTTCTTGGATTTGTGTTGTTTCACTGCCTTTCGTTCCTTTCGCTTCGTGCCTGAAGGCAATACTTCAGCTGAAAAATAATTTTTTGAATGAATTGTGCATCTTTCCACATGTTTTACATATAAAACTCGAACTAGGGAGACAAAAAGAATGCAAAAGTAACTTATCTATTTTTGATACAGGCTTGTTCGTCAAACTGCATAGCCAAAGATTCAGTGCACTCCTAACATAATTTTTGGTGAGTGGAATTATCAACCAATCCTTACCTTCCGTGTGACTGTTCACTGGGTCGATACATGTAGTTTGGCGTTCTTCAGACTGAAAAACACGGAACGATTATAAATTCAACAACACAAAAAAAGATGAAAAAATGTAAATGTACCAGTCAACGGACAATGCACATGAAAGGAGCTAATGAGCAACAGTACCACATTCATATAAGGGATCCCAAAATGAAGCCTGGGATGTACTACATATGTATGTTGCGAGGAGTCAACAACACTGTTTCAGACAAGAAGATAAAAAAAATTACCTCTGGTGACCCTGCCACAATAATACCAGTATCTTGCACTAAGACATGAGCCTGCACGACTTCTCCAGATCCTGAAATCCATACCGGTATATGAATTTACATGAATAAAGTGAGACAATATTTTTGTTTACTGGTATAGTTTACGCCAAAAGACACAGAGAATGCAGTTGCCATGGTTGCCTAGCAGTCAGCAAACACCATCCGGCATGTCAAGTTCCATCCGAAGTGATACATGTACTTTGGACACAAACAGGTTTCAAAATACATCCTGCTGCTTTTACACAAACATATTGGGCCGGATTCAAAAAGGGTGTTTAAGACGTGTAACTTCGCCAAATGCATGGTGGAAGTGTGTGCATATAGTGAAGTTACACGCGTCTAACTCTTAATCGCGCGATGATCACCCTTTTTTAATACGGCCCATTGTCTCCCAAATTTGTGTATGTACAGCAGATTGACAAATTCAGTTAATGAAGTAGAGAACAAAATCAAGTATACCTCGCTGTGCATTCAGAAGTGTTGGGACTCCACCATTTGACAGCAACCTCAATGTCGCAACAGGTTCTGAAATACCGAATGTACATGTACAATCACAGAATAAGGCAGTTTTGAAATTTTTATCACTGACTATAGATTATTGACAGTGGTTCTTCCCAACTCCCAGCATTTTGAGAAATTTACAGAGTACTCAAAGTCCAGACCCCTTTCAAAATGTGCACATTACCAACGGTTTAGAACCCTCCTTTCCAACCAGTATTGATTCATGTATGAACTTACCTTTACTGTCAGCATCACTGATTGAAGGTACCGGCTCTACTAATGTAGCCTAAAATAGGAGGAATTTATCTTTATTCGTTTCCCGCACACCACAAATCCAAATTACATGTACAATTGGAGTAGATGGACATTATTCTAATCTTTAGATATTATGAGTTCCTGTTCTTTATCTTCAGAAAAGCTGAAGACTCCAATTAAAAGCGAAACTAATACTGTTGTGTGGCAAACAATATCATAAACCAAATGATCAGGGTAAATAAAACTCTCGCACCAAATCCTTACCGACGATCCTCCAACAATCAATGTGGTGTCCTCTGCGAACAGATTATCCATGGAAGAGTTTTCACTCATTCCTGAAATGAATTACACTAACGTAATGAAATGAAGTAACTGATGATAATTTTGAATAGCCAGAAAGGAAATGAGTCAGTGTTGCAACATGCCAAAGAGTATTTACAAACAGAAATCACAAGCAATCAGCAAAAGAGGCAATTTTATTGGTGGCTATTTGCAAGCAATGAGAACTGTCTTGTGTGTGGATGTTTTTGATGGCAATGTGCAATAATGAGGCAATAAAACAAGAAAGACAATTACCTAGATCTTGCACATCACATTCCTGTTGATCTACTGGGACATCTGCTGTGTCGGATGATCTGAAAAGAAATCAAGAATGGGTGAACTTTAGAAATACATTTCCATTTACATTCTTCAAGAAAGAGTCAATGAATGACTTGAGATCTTCCAGTAAAACCGAGAAGCCTGAATGACAAAATGGTCCAAACACACCATGTCCAAGTACAAATGCGAACAAGTGGCAACTGAAATTTAAGTCTAGAAGTATTCTTCATGTTTACCTCTGGCTTGTAGCATCCGCCAGACTGACTTCACCCTTCTTTAATATTTCAAGCAAACTCCGCAGGTCCACTATTCCCAGGGTGCTCAAGGATTTAGCTTTTTTTATCTTTGTGCAAATTTCTTCTTTCAATCCATTTAAAATTAATCCACCGCTCGAATGCAGAGCATATGGAAAGCGGTCACGTCGGCCTCGAAAATTGGCTGAAAATGAAAGAATTGTTCAGATACAATGTAAATGGGATCACAGCAAAATCCAGAAGATTGTTGCAGAAGAATTAACATGACATTTCTTCTGCAACGTTAACATGCTTTGAACTGTTGCAAGTCTGTCCATACAGTGTAATGATCTCAAAACAAACGTGTTGCAGTTTTGTCATAACTCAATGTTTTGGAAATGTCGATGGTGTAGAAATAGGCCTTTAGGGAACACTGTAAGAAGAGCCGACCACACACAATGTCAGAACAGTTCTACCAGCGCCTATCAGCAGTATTAAGTTATAACACATAAGGATTGACGACCGACATTCATTTAAAAGATTAGAAATAAACAAAAGATACATTGTACCTACCATACAAATCATTCAACATGCACCTTATTTCTTTCTTCAAGTCTGCTACTTCGTCACTCCTCTTTGACGGTGCTTTCCCAATGGCACTGGCAGGGGCTCGAACTGCAGCTTCACCCACATCTGTAAAATGATATACCGGTAATTATGCGTCACCAACTGTCTTCACATGCAGCCGGTATCTTCCACCTGCTCCACAATATACACATTAGCCATGAGTCAACAGTTCGGCAATGACTGCCAGGGGCTGATGAAAGTCAACGACTGCCACTTTCTTCCTGTGACTGGAGCACTGGCAACACATGAATCCAAAGACTATAATGATTTAAAAAATTGTACATGTATTGATGTTTCATTAGCAATCATGTTTATGTACATTGAAGTCACCTGGTAGCAAAAAAATGTCCCATGTTAATCCCTGAATATGACCCGATAGCCTTCTCACAAAGTGGGCCATCGTTGTTCAGTGACATATTTTGGTCAAATCAGTGGGAACTGTTGAAATTGATACAGTTTTTGAAATGCACAAATTCATTTTAGAGTTATGCTCAAGCTATCAGTATCACATACCTTTAGACAAAAACAACCTGAAATTGGTCTGGGCAATCCCTTCATTTGTGTTAAGGTATCTGTCCCCTTGTGAAGTTGCAAAATGGTACATGCAGCTCATGTCCATTTTGTCCACTGCAAGTAGGTACCCCTCAATTCCCAATTTTTCCAATTGAGAGATCTGAAATACAGAGAGATACAATTTTCATAGAACAGTTTCAATGCCAAGATTTCAACACCAAGATGTGTTTCAGAATTTTAACAAACAATTCAAGGGATTGGTGGAAAGTCACCTTGCAATAAATTGCCAAATTTTCATTACATTTCATGAATTTTTCTATGACAGGGATTGTGTTACAAAATGATGGACTCCAAGAATAACATGTCAAATGGGCAAACTAAACTCTCACTCTCAGTTGCAATGAAAGCTATAAGAGAAAACAAACGAAAATATCATATCATTGTGGTATGTATACCCTTACACTTACAGCTTGGGTTGCAGCACGAAAGAAATACTTTATCTGGGCCTGTCGGTCAGCTTCTGTGGAAGGGTCTAATGACATGTTCTTGCTCTTTTCGGCAAACCTCGCCTTCACCTCTGCGCTTTCAGTTTTCCATTGTTCAGCCCAAAGGGTAAAGTTACAACCTGATTTGCCATCTGGAAAGGAAGCAAAAATGCGGAATGAGGGGCCAGAAGAAAGGGAATCTGAAAAAAGATGTACTGTTTACTAAACATGCCAAACTATAAGAATACGGGTACTATGTGTACAGTATTACAGGACAATGCTACATGTACGGTACATTACTGTATGACTGATTATCATGTCGGTGATTTTAATACTGTCTGAACCAGAGATAAATTCCAGCTTGTAAAGACATCATGCAAAATTGGTAACATTGCAGACCTTCTTCAATTATGAAACTTTAAAGCCGCACAGTGTGCACCACTACTCACTCCCAGTTCGGCCGAAATCTTAGTGCAACCTCATTTACAGGCGTGCGTAATTTACATGTATAGAACCATACATGTAGAACCACACACTCATTATCCTGCATTGGGGTTCGGGGAATACTCAATGCTGCGTTAGTTTTGCGCAGCCAGCCATTTCGTTCCACAGTACTCTCATGACTGTAATATGGATTCCCAGATTCGAAACAGTGGCTGGGTGACCGAGATTATGCTCGCTGATTATGACCCATCTGTCTATACTGCATGGCTTTAAAGCGGTAATAAGTTGTACTGGTCACTGAAACAAGATAAAATATGTGTAACCCTTACTTACTTGTGCTGCTGTCTGAATCAAACTGCTGATGATTTTCTTTAACATACAAGTTAAAGGCATTGGGCCGATGGACTTTAGGCCTAATTTTCCTCGTACTGTGCACAGTGGTGTTGGTCCTGTGCCGCGAATGGTTTTGTACATAGCACTGTAAAAAAGAACAAATTCGTAAGTCATGTATGTGAACAGGGTTGTTGCTGTGGTCAGCATATTAACATGATTGATGCAGCCAGTTTTCTTTTAGAACTTCGCTAGGCGCGCATGCTCGGTGTGGGCATATCTTTCCTTTTTCATCCTGTGCATCCTAGAAAGCGAAACACCTGAGGACATGGTTATCTCTTCAAATAAATAATAACAATTTCAGATACACTTTTGACACACCGATTTTGAGACTTTTCCTGGGTGGACCCCACACCCTGCAACAGTATGTGTTAGGACTATGCTTGGCACGAGCAGCCTTTCCTGTCCTTTTCATCATGTGCTGGGTGAAGCATGAAGATATGATCATTCTACCCCTTCAAAACTAATCAATTGCAACTATTCTGACCCCCTATTTTAAAATTTTTCCTGGGGGGACCCCAGGCCCCCTTTTTCTTTTTAGCTTCGCTACGCTCGCACGCTTGGCGCGGGCCTTTGCTCCTTCCCTTTTCATCCCGTGCAACTTAGAAAGCCAAAACCCTTGAGGACATGATTGTACATTATACATGTGTAATCTGACCCCTTATTTTAAAAATTTTCCTGGGGAGATCTACGCTCGCACGCTTGGCGCGGGCCTTTCTTCCTTCCCTTTTCATCCCATCCAACCTAGAAAGCCAAAATCCTGAGGACATGATTGTAATGTTATTATCCCTTCAAATTCAAATTAATACCAACTTCAACTATTCTGACATGTCTGACCCCCTATAAACTATTCAAATTTTCCTGGGGAGACCCCAGTTCCTGAGGACATGATTGCATATGTATCCCTTCCAAATTAATACTGAACTGCACTATTTTGACCTCTTATTTTAAAAATTTTCCTGGGGAGACCCCAGTCCCCCTTTTTCCTTTTAAGCTTCGCTACGCTCGCACGCTTGGCGCGGGCCTTTCCTTCTTCCCTTTTCATCCCATCCGACCTAGAAAGCCAAAACCCTGAGGACATGATGGTTGCTTCAAATTTAAATTAATACCAACTTCAACTATTCTGACATGTCTGACCCCTTATAAACTATTCAAATTTTCCTGGGGAGACCCCAGTTTCCTGAGGACATGATTGTATATGTATCGCTTCAAAATTAATACCAACTGCACTACTTTGACCCCTTATTTTAAAAATTTTCCTGGGGAGACCCCAGTCCCCCTTTTTCTTTTAAGCTTCGCTGCGCTCGCACGCTTGGCGCGGGCCTTTCCTTCTCCCCTTTTCATCCCATCCGTCCTAGAAAGCCAAAACCCTGAGGATATGATGGTTGCTTCAAATTTAAATCAATACCAACTTCAACTATACTGACATGTCTGACTCCAAATTTTCCTGGGGAGACCCCAGTTCCTGAGGACATGATTGTATATGTATCCCTTCCAAATTAATACTGAACTGCACTATTTTGACCTCTTATTTTAGAAATTTTCCTGGGGAGACCCCAGACCCCCTTTTTCCTTTTAAGCTTCGCTACGCTCGCACGCTTGGCGCGGGCCTTTCCTTCTTCCCTTTTCAGCCCATCCGACCTAGAAAGCCAAAACCCTGAGGACATGATGGTTGCTTCAAATTTAAATTAATACCAACTTCAACTATTCTGACATGTCTGACCCCCTATAAATTATACAAATTTTCCTGGGGAGACCCCAGTTCCTGAAGACATGATTGTATCCCTTCAAAATTAATACTGAACTGCAACTACTTTGACCCCTTATTTTAAAAATTTTCTTTGGGAGACCCCAGACCCCCTTTTTTCTTCTAAGCTTTGCTCCGCTCGCACGCTTGGCTTCTTCCCTTTTCATCCCATCCGACCTACATGTAGAAAGCCAAAACCCTGAGGACATGATTGTTGCTTCAAATTTAAATTAATACCAACTTCAACTATTCTGACACGTCTTCCCTTTTCATCACATCCGACCTAGAAAGCCAAAACCCTGAGGAGATGATGGTACATGTACCCCTTCAAAATTAATATCAATTTACCAACTGCAATTATTTTGATCCATTTTTTAAGATTTCCCTGAGGGAGACCCGGAAGCCCCTTTTCTTTTAGAATACAGCTTTGCTGCGCTCACACACTTGGCGCGGGCCTCTCCTATTTTCCTTTCCATCCCATGCATGCTAGAAACTCAAAGCCTTGGCCATGTTGGAAGATTTTAATCCGTGAGTAATTCCGTTGCCGGTACTAGCATTAGAGTCAATCACATGTGCTCTTTTGTCATGTCATGTCTTTTAAAAAAATGTATGGTAGATATTCTGAATCTGAGGGTTGTTTCTTGAAAAATATGCAATAAAAGTTTCCTTTCAGATAACATTAAACAATGTCTTTGTAACTGATCAATCATACATGTATCATGGTGAAATTTGCGTGATTCTCTTCTGGAGATTATAAGCCCGTATGACACCTTTGGCCCATGTAAAAAATTTTCCTTGAGAGACCCATGAATGTAAAACTAATTGATGCAACCAGGACTACTACTACGTGTATTGGTCAGTGTCATGTTAAGTTGAGTGGAAAATGCAACAAATAAGAAATATAATAGACCACACTGATATATCACAAATAGGATATCGAGGCAGATTTTTCGAGAGATGTAGTTCATCATAGGTGTGTGTGGGACTGTTTACTTGGTACCTTACATGTAGGCCTAACAACACACACACCCAATAGTCCTATTCTCGTGTGGTCTGCTTCATCGTGGATAACCGTTATCCACGATGAATTAAACCCACAAATTTTGTCCAATGCAAGTCCTCAGAAAACATGGCCTCATGTACATGATGACAGTCATGATGTGACCTTGGCCTACAAATACAATGTAGGTTGTAGGGGCGGTAGGCCTAGCAGGGAGGGGGCCTACAAACATCATCACTGACCTCGCCAGCCAGGCCTAACGTTAGTCTTGCAAGTAGTTTAGTACGGTAGCCTAGTTCATGACATGAGTTGGCCAACCTACATACATAGGCCTAGGCCTAGCCTAACCAATCCAACGTAACGTTAGGCCAACACACTAACACTTCACAGACCTTTTAGGCCCATACCAGTTAGTAAAGTAGCCTAGCCTATTAGGACAGGTAGCCTAGGCCTAGTCTACATACAGGTAGACCATCATCATGATCATCCATCTAGGACTAGCTTTATAGGCCTAAATAAAAACCGATGCCTAGTTAAAGTTAGGCTTTGTTATTGCCAATGGCTGCTAGGCCTAGGAAGTAGGATCATGATCATGGGATAGGCCCCGGACCCTAGGCCTTAGGCCATGAAGGCAAAGGACATCCCCTCAAATATCATGAAATGGACAAAATGATGGAAGCATCCATGCACATCCGGCGGCAAGCCTGTGTGCACGGACGTACGTGGTACACTGGTACATAGGCATACACGTAGGCTGTGCACGCACGCCACAGAACCAAAACAAAGGAGGTGGCATGATTGAACATGACTGACTGACGGCGGCGGGAGCATAAGAAATCGCCGTTAACTAATGAAAACTTCCTGCAAAAAGTTAGTATGTGACTCAATACGTACAGAAGAAGACAGTGAAGACGTTGATGGTATAATATCAGAATTCTCCATAATAAAAGTAATGCAAAAAAAGAAATAATTGGCCTGCTATTGTGGTTGTCGATGAATCGAATGATGATAAAACAATTAAGTATGTCACGTGGTCTCAGCATGGTATCATGCGCAAGACTGGTAGGCCTACATTCAGTTCAGATACCGGTATAAAAAGGAAAAAGTTAGATAAAAATATGCGTGAAAAATACCGGTAGGCCTAAATTCTTTTATGCGGTGGTGGGGGAATGACTAAGGCAGAAATAATAGAACATATGGAATGTAGGATGACAAATTTTGGAACTATATTACCGCATGGAGCGAGCTGCGCAAGTGCTGAAATTATGTAGGCTGTTGTGCGGTCCAAAGATTGAACAGAGAACCAGTCTCGGTTTCAACCTTGTCCAGCCTTCCTTGGCATGGCAAGGGGTGGTGGGTGTTTCCGAGGTGCAAAAGCACCCCACGGACAGTGCCCCGTGACCCCCGGGGTAATACTCCCAGAGATAGGGGCCTATAGGCCTATTTTTCTGGGGGTATTACCCCGGGGGGGGGTCAGCGCACTGTCCGTGGGGTGCTTTTACACCTCGGAAACACCCACCACCCCTGCCAGATGCATGCCTCAAGTCCCTGTGGGCGGCAGGTATAGGCCTAGCCTAACACCTAGGCCTACTTTTGTCCCGTATACATGTATGTCAGTGTTTCCCCCAGCTAGGCCTATTGTTTGGGAAACGCTGGAAACGTTTAGAACTATGGATACCCGGTTGGCCTGACACCTTAGCTTACAGGCATAGGCCCAGACAAGTAGCCTATATATTGGCCTACCGGTACGACAGAAAAGGATAGAACATTCGTAAAATTTACAGCCACTAAACATAATTTAGCTGACCATTGGTCAGTGACTAAAAATGGCATAGGCCTAAAATCCACTAGAACCCGGCCCCAAAATAGACATGACTCCCTACGTGACAAGGTTGTAACGCGTAGGTAGCCTAGGCAATCATTTGACATAGGCCTACCGGTTAAATACAGTGGCTAGAAAGATCGTTGGAATCGGGCAGTGAGATGTAGACCCTAGGCTACGCAGCAGGCATTTTTTGTAGGCCTAGTGTCAGGCCTAACGGTAGCCTACCGTAATTTTTCTGCACTGTGCGGGTGAGTAGCCTTGTCAGTGTGGCATCTGGAAACTTAGGAAATATTAAGTTAAGGCAAAGCGGCACGAAAGAGACCGGTGGGAATACTATAAAGAGAGTTGATTTGAATTGATCCGCAACATTCCATAGGCCTACTGGTAAGACATTCAGTTAGCCAAATATTGTTTGTCCAACAGATAAAAATAATCCGTAGGCCTAACATTACATGCAGTCTAAAACATGTAGACCTCGCGTTGATTAGGTTGTGCCCAGTGTCAGCTTTTTGGGGGACCCTGTATATTCATAAGAGAGGTACGGCGCGTTAACTAGCGTCATATCTTCGAGATACATGTTAACGGTTAGGAGCATTAACTAATGTACCTTCGAGGTATGAGGTATATACCTTCCGATAGATATACGGCGCTAACTAAATAACTAAATTAACCGTGAGTAACGTGTAACTATAGCAGAAACAGGTGCTCACGAACCCCTGCTGAAATACGGACACCAGTGATTCAGGTGCGGCTGTTCCATACTCCAGTTGCACTCCCTGTACTGCCATGATCCTACTTATCAACTTGAAGAATTACAAATTCTTGGTTTTACCCCATTATTTTATCTTAAAGCGAATGGCTCGCGGGGTTTGTTTTGATTTTTGGCGGTACCTCCCATAGAGAGTGAACCTAGTCTCCAGGCAAAGCCGTACTCCAGTCATAGGCAAAACCTGTGCAAATATGCGAACGTGCACCTGGCATGCCTGGGGACGAGGTTCCATTAAAAATTTGTTAAAATAGGTTAATGACAGTTTCAAATTCAGTCGGTCAAAATGTACATTTTGTACTATTCACATTGATTTCGAAGCGGTAGATTTTGCAGAATACGCCTCCGAAGTTTGGCTGTCTAATGCATTTCCCATTAAACTGAAATCCTTCTTTCGCCTTTTTCTCAAAACGGCGCTTGATTTGAGGACATGTCGACAAACAACCCCGCGAGCCATTCGCTTTAAAGATTTGTATTTCACAAGTCACGTCTTTTCAAAACTGGCTGAATTTTATCCCAATGATTCTTCGTACCAATTTAAAAGAAAAGATTCTTATTATTTTTGATTGTTTATACTAGCATATTGACCCGTGGCGAACACATTTTGAGGGAGCGTTTGTCCTTGAATACCTTGTGGTAGGTTATTCCTTCCTCCATGTTTAGGCCTATTGATGAGTGTGTTTGGAGAGGGTTAGTTTCATGGCTAGGAATCCATTTGTTAATCGTTTACTGATGAGGAGCAGTGTTGACTTTACGCAGCAGCAGCAGCAGCATGTCTGGTTTATTACACTTCTTCAATCAGCCTCATAATGCCAAGATGACCGTGATTCATATAGGTTCACATGAGTCATACTCATGGCCAGAAATATGCGACCAGTTAGTTACATGACTGGCCGTGTGGCGCGCTGCTGTCGCCACTCATTCTAGTACATTTGTACAGGAAAAGATAAAATGTACACGTAAAAGATAAGTTAGCTAACAAGAGGCCCATGGGCCTTGCGCTCAGCTGACTATGACCTACCAACTCAAGAGGCAGAAAGCAAGAACAAGAAGCGCTCGGAATGCATCAGACCACTTGGGTAGGAAGGGGTTAATATCACTTGGTGAATCGAGATAGATATCGTATTACACTCCTTGGGTGGGAACAAGGGGTTAATATCACTTCATGAATCGAAAAAGATATCTTATCAGACCACTTGGGTAGGAAGGGGTTAATATCTCTGGATGAATCAAGATGGATGGCGTATTACACCCATTGGGTGGGAAGGGGTTAATATGACTTCATGAATCGAGATGATAC
>NMRB01001090.1:92382-110201 GCA_002633025.1 Notospermus geniculatus | reverse complement strand
CCAGGCAATTAACCTATCCTACACTGCTGGATTCAATCTAAGTTGAGTTCAGCCTATCCTACATTCATCGCACAGAATGTATATCATTCTCAGGCCACACGTCGTGAAACTGGAGTTTATTTCATGTTCAGACCTGCTGGGTCAGCTATGTTACCTGCGTAGTTCATGTGTAACAATCAGTGGCCAACTTAGGATGAGATGGTGGGGATGAACATTTGCTGGAATGGCTTTGATACTCCACCGATTCAGGCGAAATCTCTCAGGGGTTTGTGTGCGGCGACGAAGGTAGCGAGCACTAAGAACGCCTGATATTCTCAGGATGGTTGATTATGTTCAAATCATTTCATCATATTGGTTCCTGTCCACAGAGAGGTATCACAGAGAGTACGGCCAACTGACATGACTTATTTTGTTCTTCATTGCAGGATCAGCCTATGGTGCCGGTGTGAATCACACCGGCACAACAGCGGAGGAAGATTCCTCAGATGAAGAATATCGGCTGGTTCAGATCACAAAGAAGAAGTATGGTAATTATTAGAGAGCTTTTGCTATCCCGATTCTGAGTTTGAGAACGGGAATCAGGTGGCCTTATTTACAAAGAGATCGCAAAAATTTGCGTTGCGATGGGTTTGCGGACACGCAAACTTTGCGATGCGTGGTATTTATCAAGACCTTGCACCGATCACGCTAAAATAGCGTTCACGCTAAAGTTTGCGTGATCGCTAACATGTGGACGTATGGTTTGTCCATGCATAATGCTGTTGAAANTTTCATTAAAAGGGTCACACCAAAGACACGCGGCAAAAAAATGAAGCCACCGCGTCGCAGCAAAAAGTAAATTTTGTAGTTATCCAGTGTGCTTGCCCCGAATAATGCACGCCTCCCGCAGCGTTTCACGCGGGAGGTGTGACCCCTGTATGTGGGCGGAAACCGCGGCTTTTTTCTGCGGCGTTCAACGCGAGTTTTTGGTGTGTAAGGACCTTAAAGCTTGCTCCACACGATTAAATTTAATTTGACCAAAAAATTGTATCGAAAACGGCAGGGAAAATATCCACATACTTGATGAAGTTCGGTCAAATAATTTGGTCGATTTAAATTTGATCGTGTGCAGCAGGCATGATAATTTCCAAGTCGGTTTGACCTTCAACCTTCTTTCCGACGTCAATATACGTCAACACAATCTGCCTGAACACCGTCATAAACCAATCGCATCAAACATAGGAGATGTTTGCCGATATATCACAAATTCAACATGACTTGACCTCTGACCTTGCAGGTGATTGTTCATTTTGAAAGTATGGCAAACATATCATTGGTGTAGATGGTAATCTTCATCATGAAGTCAGTGTTCTTGCCGCCATTTTGGTGTATAAGACAGATTTTTATACCACGCAAAGTTTGCGAGTGGTTCTAGACCACTCGCAAAATTTTGGCCGTTTGCGTGGTTGTTTGCGATGCGCAGAGTTTGCGTGGCTTTCATAAATATCGTGCAAATTTAGCGTTGCGATTGCGATTTTTTTGCGAAGCGTGCCCTTCGTAAATACCGATTTTACTGTTTGCGTGATCGCAAACTTTGCGTGCCTTTCGTAAATAAGGCCCCAGGTCAATTTTTGTGTATGACATTATCATTGCTTGGGTAGTGTTTTCCCGTTCTCAATCACATCTCGAGCGTTCAGCGCTTGGTTCTCGGTGGGGATTCCGAGATTGAAAGACACCCACTTCACCCTGTTCACAGCAAAAATGGCCAATGTTTGGGACACCATTCAGGTACTAGGCCTAAGTGTCGTTTGAATATGTGCGAAAAAAGTGATGATGCTGTTGAGTCGTTTGATTTGGGGAAGAACGGTCAGCAGTGCGTGCATTGCAGTGTACATTTTCGGGAATCCCCCAAGTTTCCAGGAATCCCCCACGTTTCCAGGCCAAACGCAGTCAACACGGTCAACAAGGTGCAGCGCCACATCAGCAGATCAGTGTTGGCAAGGCCACCGCCCATGCGTTTTTGACGGCGTCTTATCTCGGTTCGGGACTGCGGAATCGAACTTTTTTGTTTCCGAGAACGGGTACGAGATCGAGTATCGTTTTCGGCGGACCGGATCTCGGAACGGGATAGCGAAAGCTCTCTACTGATTGTGTTCAAATCATTTCATATTCACTCCTTTCCACGTACACATTACCATGACAGACGTATAACAGAGATCGGTAAAGTAATTTTGTTATTCATTGCAGTATCTCAAGATGCCATGACCAGAGATCAACGTAGAGTGACCATCACCCCAAAAACCAACATGAAGACTCCAAATATTCTCCAATATATGTAATGTTCGTACCCTTATAGCTCAGGCTACTGTCAAATGACTGAAAATAGAAAACTATATGTGCATGTAGGGCTCCAGGCCTATCATGTATAGACAAAAGTGCCCCCAGTTTGCATGTTGCACGTCGTTCCACTCACCAACGAGCTGCAGGGTCAACAGGGGCAGAATCAGCCAATAAATATCCCAGCATTGTCATCCAGACTGAAGAATAACCACTATTCTCCTTTCTTTTCTTTCAGTTGCAATATATTTGTCTTGACTTCCCATGATGGATGAGAACATTCATTGGCATTCGATTAACCTGAAATGTGTGAGGTGTGTGATGACTCGCTAACCTCGACATTTTTGTACTTTCACTAATCGCTGACAGGCTGATTTACTAACATTGGATTACCCGAAATGTTTGAGGTGTGTGATGACTCGCTAACCTCAACATTTTCTTCCTCACTGATGGGCTGATTCACTGACATTGGATTACCCGAAATGTTTGAGGTGTGTGATGACTCGCTAACCTCAACATTTTCTTCCTCACTGATGGGCTGATTCACTGACATTGGATTACCTGAAATGTTTGAGGTGTGTGATGACTCGCTAACCTCAACATTTTCTTCCTCACTGATGGGCTGATTCACTGACATTGGATTACCTGAAATGTTTGAGGTGTGTGATGACTCGCTAACCTCAACATTTTCTTCCTCACTGATGGGCTGATTCACTGACATTCGATTACCGGTGTAACGTTTTTGAGCGTTCCCCATCTGTGAGTGTTCCCCTGCTATTGTCTGACGGAATAAGCCGCGACTCGACAATGGAGGACACACACAGAAACGTGTCGATCTGTCTGCCAGTGTTTCCAGAACAATAGGGGGAACACTGACACACGGAAACACTGAAAAACTTTACACCTGTACCTGAAATGTGCGAGGTGTGTGATGAATCGCTAACCTCAACATTTATTTCCTCACTGATGGGCTGATTCATTAACATTCAATTACTTTAAATGTTTGAGGTGTGTGATGACTATCGCTAACCTCAACATTTAGGCCTACTTCCTCACTGATGGGTTTAATTACCCAAACTGACATTCGATTACTTGGGGAGCGTACATATGTGTCCCGGGTTCTATATGTCCCAGGTTCTTTGCGTCCCGGGTTCTATGCGTCCCGGGTTCTTTGTGTCCCGGGTTCTATGCGTCCCTAAAGCAGTTATTTTTATGCAGGGTTCTATGTGTCCCCGTTACCATGTGTCTGTCTCAGTTATGATTGGCCTTGTCGCCATTTTATTCTCAAGTGGAGTCGACGAAATCATATTTTAGTCATCATTCATGAAGTACGTATTAACTAAAATAAATAAGCGTTAGCATTAATTTGTAGAACTTCTACGATGGAAAGCAAAAGTTTCACGGCCCGTCTACCCACAAATTACTCATGTTCAATAGGCTACATACCAACAATTAGGTGTTTTTTTGTAAAATTAATTAATCTTCCAAAATGCCGGAGATACAGTGCTGAAGAAAAAAACTGGTAAAGAGTCAATGGACAAAATCATTATGAATTTTGATACATATTATAACGGTGGAAACATCATTAAATGTGGAAATTTGGAAGCCCCCTAATGCTCACAAATATTGTTCACTTATGAAGAGCTTAGAGGACAAAGCACATATGTCCATTTTTTTACTTTTGAGAAAAGTGGATCAAAAGATTTCGTGTGCGTTGTGCCCTTTGTGCACAAAATGATTTTTGATTTCAAATTACAGCCTAAATATTAACATAAATACGACATTTGAATGAGGGAACAGCAGTTCGTGGATCCCAGAAGATAAAATAACATCAAATACCATGAATAGAAGCGTAGATAAAAGGTTGGCGGCCCTTTTGACGATGGTGCTGACTTGTGCCCTTTGTGCCCTAAATTTTTTAAAACCTTATTTTCTGCTCTTTGGAATGCTAATATAGGATAATTCCACGTCAAGGCAATAGAGGGCTCTTCAGGCTTTCTGCTGATATATCACACTGAATAGTGCAAAAAATGGACATGTGCCCTTTGTGCTCTAAGCTCTTTTTATGCTAACGCTGATTATTTTATTTTAGCTATTTTATTTTTTATCCATGATGATTAAAATATGAGTTTGTCGACTCCACTTGAGAATAAAATGGCGATCATAAGGCTAATCATAACTGAGGCAGACACATGGAGCCGGGGACACATAGAACCCGGGACACATAGAACCCTGCATACAAATAACTCCTTTAGGGACACATAGAACCCTCTATAAAATAACTGTCTTTAGGGACGCATAGAACCCGGGACGGAAAGGACCCGGGACGCATAGAACCCGGGACACATAGGGACGACCCCGATTACTTGACGTTTGAAACTGCAAGGTGTGTGAGATATGCTGATTCACTGGTATATTCAATAACCTAAAAGGCCTCGAGGCTGAACAGATGTAAATCATAAGTATAATGTAAGTATCATTATCAGCCTAATGATTCTACAGGGTGGGCCAAAAAGCGCAACAGCCACCTTTTAAATCTCCAAGGGGAACAGGTTTTACAAGAAAGTGTCCAGGCCACTATCGTCTTCGCGACCGCGAAAAATCGATGATTAATACACTGACAATCCATAGACATGATCATGAGGGCCCTCTCCCATAATTCGTCTCAACAGTCACGTGCCAGTAATTGACCAATCAGCACGGGGTTGGGTTTATGATAATGTGTTGGTGATTTTTATGGACTGTCAGTGCATTATCAGCGATTTTTTTGCGATCTCGAAGACGATCGGTGGTCAATAATTTATTGATTTGAATCACTTCATACCGCCTCTCACGTAGCTAGTAGTTTAGGCACATCCGGCTTTTGGAAGTTACTTTTATTGGCGAATGTTTACAAAAAATGCACGCCATGTACAGCTCATGTATTGTGAATGTACTACGGCGGCGCTGATGTTTGGGCCCTTTCCCCCTGGCTGGCTTCACACGTGCTAGGCCCAGCCTACATACATGTCATAGGGTAGGCCCCTAGGCCTAGCCTACATCAATTCTGATCAGGGATTCTAAAGTTCAGCTGTGGGCCTCACTTCAGCTAAAGTGAAAATTCGGCAACGTTGGAACGTTGCCAAATGTGGCAACCGTTGCTGAATTCGGCAATGTTCTGTGTGTGAGCCAGCCCCGAACTGGAAAGTAGCTCACAAGTCGCATTCACTGCTCTGTAGGCCTGTGCATTAAACAGCATTGAAATGTTTGGGAAATGGGAATTATTCATTTATTGCTCTTTTATGAAAGGGATGGGGTGAATGCTGCATGACCCTGGACAAATCAACCCAAAAATTGAAAATTTTTCGAAAATCCGTGGCAGAGACTTGCATTTCCGTGGCTGATTTTTAGCGCCGACTGGTGCTGCCACCTATGAACTGGAAACTTAACTTCCAATAGACTTTGCGCTCAATCCCATACGAAATTGAATTTGAAGGTTGCCGATTTTGGCAACGTTAGGCCTACTGGAATACTGCTGCCAAAATCAGCAACGCAAGGTTGCCATAGGCCTAGGCCTAGGCTATTCAGCAGCGTTGCCGAATTTTCACTTTCTTTAGCCGAACTGGCCTCCTAGGCTAGGGCCTAGGCCTAACGGTCTTCAGCAGAACCTCCCTCCCCAGAGGTCCTCTACCTCGTTCACCATGTTCACCACCACCATGCAATACTATTGGCAATAGGCCTACTCTCCATTCCAAATCCCCTTGGCGCGAGGTTTATCAACGATAGCTCCGCAACGGCTGGGCCGATTTTGATGAAACATACGTCAGTTGACTTATCTTTCTTGGCGGTACAGCCATCATCACAGTCAATTTCCCGAAAAACGTGACAGAAAAAAGTTGTTTCACAAATCACCGTTTGTGCTGACGGCCGAAATGGCGGCCATTTTGAAATGACGCAATGCATCGCGCACGTGTAAACTGCACTGAACAGCATCGCAAAATGAAATGGGTTTTGAGAAAGAGATCCGTTATGCAGGCCTTACGCAAAAAATGAAGATAGCAGAAAGATACGGTACCGGCAAGAAAGACAAGTTTAGTGATGTACCGGTACCGGTATGGTATGTTGAATTTGGCCCAGCCGTTGAGGAGATATCGGCCGAAAACCTCGCGCCAAGGGGATTTGGAATGAAGAGTAGGCCTACCGCTCGCGCTAGGCCTATAGGCCTATGTTCACCATGCACAGTGCATGCATGACCAGACATGCCAGATGACGTCCATACCCCCTAGGCTAGGCTAGCCTATGTGATGTTCACTTCATGACTCACCATGCTCACCTGTACTGTAGCCTATCGGCCGCCTAGCAATAGCATGCTAGGCCTAGGCCTAGCCCAGGCCTAATTGGGATGGGTCATGATGATCAGATGATGATGGAATGGATCCGGATGTCACGAAGATGATCAGATATGATGAATGATGATGTAGTGTAGGCCTACATGGTGTATGTAGCCTAGGCCTATACCGGTAGGCCCAGTTTAATTTGTGGTTGTCCATCCAACAATGTCCACAGGAGTTCGTCTACAAGATTGAGACACCGTTTGGGACCCTTTTGAGACACCCTTTAGTATTATGCATCCCCTCTGTAGTATAATACACAGACAAGGAGTGCCACAGAATTTGAGGCCCCTCCGCTTCGATGCGAAAAAGTCACAAAATCAGGCAATTCAAGCACCGAAACCACTACCTACGTGTTCTATACAAATTTATCTACAAAATACACCCAAGATAATCCACGATCGATGATCTTATTGTACTTAAATGCGGGATTTAATGTCATATTACGATCATTGTGACAAAAGCGGTGACCACTGATTTCCATATTGCCGACGGGGATGCCGCCGTTGGAATCACCGCTTGGAATCATTGGAATCACCGCTTCGCTCTCATTGGTCAGATATTTAAAACTCGGCTAAAAATAGCCTGCACCGAGAAGCCCAACGCCCCGCGTGTTCAAAGTTGAAAACGTTAGGCTATTTTTAGCCGAGTTTTAAATATCTGACCAATGAGAGCGAAGCGGTGATTCCAATGACGTCACACGGCGGCATCCCCGTCGGCAATATGGAAATCAGTGGTCACCGTTTTTGTCACAATGACCGTAATATGACATTAAATCCCGCATTTAAGTACAATAAGATCATCGATCGTGGATTATCTTGGGTGTATTTTGTAGATAAATTTGTATAGAACACGTAGGTAGTGGTTTCGGTGCTTGAATTGCCTGATTTTGTGACTTTTTCGCATCGAAGCGGAGGGGCCTCAAATTCTGTGGTACTCCTTGTCTGTGTATTATACTACAGAGGGGATGCATAATACTAAAGGGTGTCTCAAAAGGGTCTCAAACGGTGTCTCAATCTTGTAGACGAACTCCTGTGACAATGTCCAATGCATGAATGTGTGTCTGCATGTCTGGTGATGTTTGTTGTTCAGATTCGCTGGCCCCATCCACATCATATCTGATCATCATGCATGTCATGATCACGATCATCTGATCATGCACGTCATGGCGTCCCTTTCACATGGCAATAACATGAATAATGCGCGGGTACTCCGTCTTCCTGTCACATGCCATGCATGTCGTAACGCATGTAACTGTCAACTGTATTGTCTATCACGTCATGCATGTCGTAGCGTATTATGTTGGTTGCGCGAGACTGCGCCACGTGTTTTACTACATTGGTTCATAATCGCACCGCTAGGGCAATGTCTTAATTTCGCCAGGGAAGGAACCCAACGCGACAGCCTAGGCCTAGCGCCTTGAAAATATCTCGCCCAGTTTCGCCCACAAAAATCTTATAATAAATTCGTTCTGCTCGGCAATATGTCATTTAGTGCATAGGCATAGTGTCGATGAAACTACATGCAGGTAGGCCTAGGCCTAATGCAATGCGGTGTGTTAGCAACCAAACTTTCTTCCAAATAGGCCTAGCCTACTAGTAGGGCCTAGCCTGTCTAGGCTTAGCCTAAAACCTTTCCATCTGGCATCTTCCGATATTAATCGAAGGCCGATCTGCTCTCCACTGCGACATCTGGGCTGGGTTGCACAACGAAAAAACAATGGATTTTTACGCCATGGCATTTAACATAAAGTTAACGCTACCACCAAGTTAGCGCTGTCATGAGTTTTGTGCAACCGAGCCCTGGTTCTGGGGTCGGTCACGTGATAGAATATTGCTGTCTGATTGGTTCATTTGTTCATTTGTTTGTTTGTTTGTCGCTATTTTTAGCATGTTTAGTGTAAAACCATGTGGTGACATCAGGGGCCGGTTGCACAAAAGTTAAAAAGATAAGTCTGTTAATTTAACTTTTCCTGTTAAAATCCCTAACTTGTTTGTAACAACAAAACTAACATTTTGGGATAAGTTAACACCAAGATAAACTAACATTGATTTTTAACTTTTGTGCAACCGGCCCCAGAAAAGTTTAGTCTCCCGTCTGATTTCTGGGGGAGACATAGAATAAGATGTCTCCCTTTTTATTCCTGAGGGAGACATGGAAGTCTCCTTCTACATGAAAAAGTCTCCTCTTTTTAAACAGTAGGAGACTCAATTTCTCTCAATCTGCAATTAAATCCTGGCACAGTCCCTGTTGCTGCCTGCCTTCCACTCCGACCCCATTGGCCTAGTGAAAAATATTGACCCGAATATTCAAATCTGTTTTTAGACAGATCATCAAGTTGAATATTATAGCGTTTCAATGTATAGGCCTAGCTAGCCCGGCTAGGCTGAATGCTAAGCCTAGCCTAGACCTGGAACTCGAGGCAATGCAAGGGACGAAGCCGAAGGGTGATGCCAGGGTTTCTGCGACAGGAATTTTTTATGGGGGGGGGGGCAAAGAGTAGGGCTAAATTTGACAGAATTTCTGGTCAAAAACATAAAATTTGACTCGTCTTATTTTGACTTTTTTATGGTTGCGACATATACCCCCATCTTTGGAAACACTATGCCGCCCCTACTGAAAATCATTCAAAGTAGCCCAAGGCCCATGGTAATTTTCTCTGGTTCAATCATGTTCACGTTGTTTTGTCCTAATCATTCTGAACATCTTTTCCAGAATCATTCTGTAAATACATTGACAATGACATTGTTTCGCCAAAAAAAAGGATGGAGTCATTCTTGTTATAAATGTAAGTCTGAAACACAGGTCTAACTTAGATTCTAAGATGAATCACAGGCCCCTCGAGGTAGGTCAGTGAGGAAATCGGCTTGAAAAAACTGCACATTCTTTCACTGAGCTACCCTCGAGGGGCCTGTGGATGAATTAAATGCCAAAATTGCCTCAATGGATAAGCGGAAATTAGACTCTGGATCAAACTGGGCACTGTAAAAATTGGCCAAATTGGATATGTGATGGGGGCTACATGTAGATCATTGTTCTCTACTTTCAGACTATTCATGAGAATGCTTTGTCAGTCAAATCATCTTCATTCAGCTGTGTGTCCAACTTGATCAAGTTACTGGATCGCAATGAAGGAAAGAGTCTGTCGAGGAAGCCTTGTGAAAGAGACTTTTCCCCTGGAACATGATCTGTTCACATTCCTTGGTGCCATAGAAAGACAAATATCTCTGTGTGTCCTGACACCGCATTACTTCATGGAAATGGACTCTGAGGCCTAGGACACATGAACTACTTCCAGGAATAATTGTGGATATAATAAAAAATTGCAATGAATTCTGGGTACTTTTCTACTCCCCCCGCTCGCTTTGCCGTAGGGCACTTATAAATTTTTGATAGAATGTTGATGTTGAGAAAATGTTGGCAAGGAATTTCTAATGTCTACTTTGGATATGTGCTGGAGCCTTGCCGACCGATGGTTTGAGGTACGCCTCGTGTACTGGTACTGGTACCAGGTCCTAGTCAGTAGTAGGCCTACAGAATGCATGGGGTCCTAATAGGCCTAGCAGATTTAGACCAAAGTGAACTAAAGTACCGCCTACCGGGTATTCTCATGATCCTTGCTGATATCATTATGAATGACTTAAGTGTATACAGTGGTAGTTCTGTTGTTGCAAGTTAAAGTTTGTTGTTCAGTGTCAATTGATATGTGGAATACCGGCATATATGAATTAAATGTTGATACCGGTAGTATGTGTTTCTATGTGTAAACATTCTGTGTGCCTTTTGAAGTAAAGTATTCTCATGATCTGCTGATATCATTATGAATGACTTATTTGTACCGAGTGTAAAAAAGTGGTTGATATCATTATAAATGACTTATTTGTACAAAGTGTAAAAAAGTGGTTGATATCATTATGAATGACTTATTTGTACAAAGTGTAAAAAAGTGGTTGAGATACTGAGCAACTTCAGTCGGATCTTCTTGAAGTAAAGTATTCTCATGATCTGCTGATATCATTATGACTTATTTGTACAAAGTGTAAAAAAGTGGTTGATATCATTATAAATGACTTATTTGTACCGAGTGTAAAAAAAAGTGGTTGATATCATTATGGATGACTTATTTGTACAAAGTGTAAAAAAGTGGTTGAGATACTGAGCAACTTCAGTCGGATCTTCTTCTTGATGTTGTAACATGGAAGAGAAATATGAACTCCAAATTGAATTTCAGAGTTTTAGTTCACAATATACGGACATCTCCCAAGTGACATGTGGACCAGTTTGAGATGGAGGTGCCTGCTAAGAGACATTCCACTTACTAATATTACTTGTTGATCAGGAATTAATATTATTGTAACAGAACTACTTTTTTGTTCAACAGAAATTAATTCTCGTTGCACAGAAATTACTTCTCTTGGATGGAAATTTATTCTTGGTGGATGGAAATTAATTCTCCTTGAATGGAAATAAATTCCCATTGAAACAGAAATTATTTCTCATTGGAAATTCGTCTTGAATGGAAATTCTCAGTTGAATGGTCAATGTAGACTGGTACCCGATCCTGACTATTTTACATCAGCCTTTTGCATTGTTAGGACCGGGCGTGCCTCTGATTGCCTCTGGCGCAGGTGGTAATAGTACGTGAACTATATGTTGATAGATTTTCTATTTTTAACATGGAAAACAGGGATTGCGCTAGGAAAAAGGATGAAATTTTCTTTAGCCACAGTAGACATGTAGAAGGCCTAATGAAAATGCATTGGATCACTCTGATTTTCTTTAGCCACCAATGTGAATTTTCATCATTTTCCTGGTCGTTTTCGAAGATTCCTACCCATTTTGGGTCGTGGCTATTAATGCTAGCTCAATCCCTGGGAAAACCCCCGGCGGCGTGACCATGGTGACTGGTGAATTTCCTGGGTCAAAGGTCAGTCGCCTTCTATCTGCATTCTGTTACGTCAGTATTGAGAATTACATAAAATTTTCAAGTGACGTCACTGTCTAAAAATATAGTAAATTCCTTCACAAATGACGTTAAAGAGTGGTCCTACCATTCAGCAATTCAACAAAAGCGACAACATCGGTAGGACCAGGTTCAGGTATGGTCAAGGGAAATTAGGTATGCCCAATTCTCGGGTACGCCTAGCCTAGGCCTAGGCCTAGGCCTATCATGTAGCCTATAGCCTAACAAGCCTACCAACCATGTCAGTAGGCCTATGTGATAGGCCCTACACCAACAGCGCCCCATCACATTTTTCGCTAAGGTCGAAAAACGCGAAGGAGGAAGGCCTAGGCCTAGGCCTACCATCAGGCTGGGGGCCTGGGGGTTTCCCCCAGAAAGGGGGGGTTCGGGGGGTCTCCCCCCGACCGTGCGCCCGCTGCGCGCTCTATGTCGTTGGACATTTTCATATTAAAAAATGCATTAGCTCGATACGTCATACGTGATACGGACCGACGATACGGAGCTTTGCCGGAAGTCCCTATTGATTTCTTATGACGACGTCTGCTGTGAGTGGGGCCTTTAATTTTTCCGAACGCTGCCGGGCGAATAGGCCTATGTTTGTGTCTACAGGTAGCGTCATGACGTCATGCGTATATATTATGGATAGGCCTACTCGCACAGGCCCATCGATCGATGATGCATAAAGGGGCAGGCATAAGAGGTAGGCCTATGTAAATATAGTGATACCGGCAGAGAATTCATGCAGTGTGTTTTTGGGGGCGGTGCTCAACTCACTTGGTGGGGCCGTAGATCTTGCGGTCTCAAGGCAAAATGCTCTCTTCTGCAGTTTTTGTTGCAAGAACCACAGATGGGGTAAGATAGCTGGCATGTGAATCTCAGTAGGTCTATCGGTAGGAGCCCTACGTTGTTTTTTCCTAAATGCCCATTTTCGGCCTTGACGCCGAGGAGGGCTGATCCGGTAAGCGTACAATCCGGACGTAGCTAGGCCTAGGTCCTACTGTTGCTGAATCGGAAGTTTGTTTTGAGTCCTAAATTCGAGCTCATGGACTAGCCAAGGCCTACAATTTGTTCCTTTCTTAATTTCTTTTTAATTTAGGCCCACATTTTCCTTTATCTACAGACACAAGTAATCGTAGGCCTACCATTGAGGCCTGTAACGTTGCTCACTTCGTAAGCCACGTGGTCGCGGATAACTCTGTGAGTTATGGGATCACTGCGCGAGTTTTCAAGAACTACTTTCTATGCTAGCAAAATAATGAATTCTCCCTTGACGCAATATTACGCTAAATCGGCGTAACTTATTACGCAAAATACAGTAAGCCGTTTTTGAAATAAATGCTTCACGTCAAGCCGTGAAATACTTCAAACTATTTGTCCGAGGCTTAGCGGAGGCAACAATGTTTTTTTACTGCAAGCAACCAAAATCGTCAGCCTGATGATCAGAATGTATATCTACTGTTACGTCTTGGTCTACATATAAAGAGAACATCTCTTCAGACATGATAGGCCTACTTCTCAGTTTACAAGGCTGAATGCTCCTCATGGAGCAAATGCGTGCTACTTCCCGTGGCACCGACCGAATATTCATGAATATCATGCATATGTAGAGTAGGCCTAAAATAGTTGGCCATATTTTCTGTTGTATCCCATAGGCCTACATGCGTATCATCCAGTTGCAAAAAGGGCCTACATGTAGAACTGTCTCGTTCTGATGTGTGAATTCAGGAGAGAAAAGGTGTGGGTCGTAAAAATTCTAAAATCATTTCAACTGCATGCCTATTACTTTATCTCCATTTCAGCTCATATTTCGTTGTTATCTCAATATGCGCCGTGTTGTCGGGATATTTTCTTGCGGCCATGTCAGTTGACCGGGCAATAGCTGTACGTTTTCCGTTGATGGCGCCGAAGTATTGTACGCCTGCTCGAACCAGGGAGGTCGTAATCGTGGGGACGGTTTTACTGACTTCAGCTAACTGTTATCTTGCATATGCTTGGCACTATATTAATGACACCAATACAGGTAACGTTTTAGATATATCGGGTGTCCCAAAAAAGTGAACCGCTTTTTTAGTTCACCTGGGGTGAGCTCTTGTCGTGGGTCTGCGTCCGTCGTCGTCTGTCGTCGTCCGTCGTCGTCCGTTAGCAGGGCACGTTTCGTAACCGCTGGAGCTATTGATCTGAAACTTGGTACATATACAGGGTGTCCCAAAAAACACTGACTAATTTTGATTAGACCTGTTTTTGTTGTTACTCAAGATTTTTCTTTGATATTTTGTCCAGATATTCCCCGCAACTAGAAATTTTAACCGTGTAATTTTTTTTTCAGAAATACCCACTAGTTCAGAAATTATCTCAGTAACTTATGATGTGTTCAATCCATGCCTCTTTCGACTCTTGTCTATGATATGAAGGCCAAATTTATCCCGTCTAGCCGAAACTGACACCATTTTCAACTTGGTGGTCGATTTCACAGTTGTGTAGGCCTACTAGGAGAAATTCCATGCGCAACGCCCTCTCAGTGTGGAGAAACGTATTCTCTGATATGCCATAGGGTGCAGTAGCATAATAGGGCCATACGTTTTTGAGGATGAAGAAGGGAAAACTGTAACTGTCAACCCTGACAGGTACATTGATATTAAAGGGAGAAGGTTCATCTCTGCCCTCAGGAGAAAGCAAACTGTTGATATGAAAACAGTCATATTCCACAACAAGATGGGGCACCTCCCATTGTGCTGAACACTGGAATTTCTGGAACGGTACTTTCCTGTGGACAGACTGATATCCCGTTGAACGGACAATCCTTGGCTCCACTTACTCACTAGACTTGAATCCCCCAGATTACTTCCTTTGGTAATGCCTACAGAATCGAGTGTACAGTGAAAACCTTTACACACTAGAAAGACTTGAACAGCAGAACTTAGGGAGAGAAATTAGGCAAATTTCAGCTGACATGCAAACCAACAGCAGAACTTAGGGAGAGAAATTAGGCAAATTTCAGCTGACATGCAAACCAACAGAGTAACTGACAATTCCAATGTGCAAGGGGCACACTCCGCGTGAGCTACTGCAAAATCTTGTCCGCAGTCAGGTGTACTTCACTGCGGACAGAAATATAGGTAATGCAGGTGTACTATGTGTATTTATAGATAGTGGTATACAGAGCTGGCCTAATACATCAGTTTCGCAGTAGCTCACGCGGAGTGTGTCCTATGGGCGGTTATTACCGCAAAAAAAGGACGTGGAGGCGAAAACAAGGACAGTTAGAACGAGAACGTTATGTAGTATGTAGTAAAACGAAGACATTCTGTACTAAAACAAAGACATTGTAATTTGAAACAAAGACATCGTATCTTTCAAAACAAGGACATCCACACGCCATGCATAAGACCATAAAGAAATCAACCATAAAGGTTTAACTGCGAACGATGAGCTTACTGAGGGATACACTTCCTGTGTTGCCACCAGATGTCTCTCACTGCCTGAATTTTGGCTTTACGTAATAGGCACGAGCTTCAACTTTTTTTGTGGTGAAGAGGTACATGAACCTGCCAACATGATGCTTTGAATTCCATTTCTGACGATAACTGAGCTATTTTCAGCACAATTAGTGTTCCATGTACAAATGTACGTCAGCCTATTCAAATGTACACCGATGACCCTGAACACACATCGTTCGTGGGGTTCTCATTAATTCAGACCTTTTGTATCATAAGATCAACTAGTCGGAATTCAACAAAATTTGCAGTGAATGTGCAGAAGGGTCTTGCCTATCACATGGAAACGTCAGAATGCAAATCTGTTGGGTTTTAAGGGGATACTGTCCACATTTATAAAATGCTATATTTGTCAGTTGAACCTTAATGGTTGATTCCTTTATGATAAGACCTATGCACGCGACGCGAAGACATCATACGACACGAAGACAATCATACAACACGAAGACAATCATACGACACGAAGACAATCATACGACGCGAAGACATCATACGACACGAAGACAATCATACAACACGAAGACAAATCATACGACATGAAGACAATCATACGACGCGAAGACATCAAATGACACGAAGACAATCATACGACACGGAAGACAATCATACAACACGAAGACATCATACAACACGAAGACATTATACGACACGAAGACAACAGGCGGCGCTCGCGTTTTCTTAAAGGGGTCTGTTCACTTTCGGACAAATTAGACAAAATCTAAGGGGGAGTTTTACTGAGAGTGTGATTGGATGTTGGTGCATGGTGGTGTCCCATCATGCCTCATCATGAATTAAGATAAAGGGGGCGCTGCAATCGCTTTCGTGAAAATGGGTTTTTTTCTTGGAGGAATTCAGTATAATTCCTCCAAGCTGTCGTTGTGCCCCATGGATCAATAGTTTTTAAAAATTCCTTCACAGTGCCTAAGCCTGCCACACACCGGAGCTATCTGCTGAGCAAAAAGTTACTCGAGACTGTTTGCTCAGCAGGTAGCTCGCGTGTGCGCGTAATTTCGGCGAGTTTTTTGCCTCGCGAGGCAGAAAGCTCCCGTGTGCGCGTATTTTTCGGTGACCTATCAGCTGAGCAAACGGTCTCGAATAACTTTGCTCAGCAGATAGCTCCCGTGTGCAGCAGGCTTTAGTACTAGGATATATCTAAAAAACGTTTTGTTCAAAATTAAAATGATAGGTGGCGCTGCTGACATATCAATACTTTTACCTTTCTGGTCATAAGTTCTGAATGGGTTCTTGTACATTCATCTTCTTCACATGTCTGCGCTTCCGTAGGCTACATAATGCAATTTGCCGCATTGACCCCCGACCCCCGGCCCCTCACTCCTAAGGGTACATATTGTTTGTTCCTGAGTTTGAAAAGGATCCCCTTATGGAAGGAACCAAGGGAAATTTTCCACCCCTTTCTGCTGGCTTTTTTCATATTAGACCCCTAATGGAAGGAACCTAGATATTTTCACCTCTTTTTCGGGATTTTTCATGCAATTAGACACCCTAATTTTCAAGGAAGCAAGGGATTTTCACCCCATTTTTACAAGGTTTTCATTGAGAATAGGACTGTCATACCCCTTTTTATTATTTTTTCGGGAGTGCCCCCTTTTAAAGGGAGAAAAGTCACTCAAAGTACCCCCTATTTTCAGTGTTTTTCGGGAATATTTTCCCGAAGAGTGCTGCCGAAAATGACCCCTTTTCCCGGAACGAGCATGCGGTATGGTTGACTTCTGAGTGTGTGGGGGGGGGGGGGGCATTGACCCCTTCCCGCATTGTCAGTAGAATGCTTGGACTTCCTAGTCCTTCCATCCTTCACTTCCTAAATGGCAAAACTAGTGGCACCATCCTAACCTAGTGGATATAACCCTTACTAGGTCACGTGACCGACATTGTAACCAGTTTGCATAATGGCGTCATAACATACAAAATTTAAACGAGAGACGGTCTGAACATGCTCAGACCCTCTCGTTTTCGAAATATGGTCTGAGCATGCGTATTAAATTGATCAATGTACAATAATTAGGTCAATGTTAGCCCATTCAGAACCAAAAAAACGTAAAGGTACTAATATCTCAGCAGCGCCATCTATTATTTTAGTTTTGCGCCAAACGTTTTGTAGGTACATCCTAGTACTAAGGCACTGCGAAGGAATTTTTTAAAACTATTGATCCCATCTTGCCCTGACAAGTGTTCCTATCACTCCTACCCTCGGAGCGTAGTTCGAAGGGCGGAGTGACCGTACCCTTGATATGTCAAGAATTAGATGATTGATCCATGCAGCTCAATGACACAGTAAAAACCGGTTTTCACGAAAGCGATTGCAGCGCCCCCTTTATCTTAATTCATGCTGAGGCATGATGGGACACCACCATGCACCAACATCCAATCACACTCTCAGTAAAATTCCCCCTTAGATTTTGTCTAATTTGTCCGAAAGTGAACAGGCCCCCTTTAAGAAAATGTGAGCGCCACCTGTTGTCTTCGTGTCGTATAATGTCTTCGTGTTGTATGATTGTCTTCGTGTCGTATGATTGTCTTCGTGTCATATGATGTCTTCACGTCGTATGATTGTCTTCATGTCGTATGATTTGTCTTCGTGTTGTATGATTGTCTTCGTGTCGTATGATGTCTTCGCGTCGTATGATTGTCTTCGTGTCGTATGATTGTCTTCGTGTC